>WHPZ01589802.1:5029-54374 GCA_016617965.1 Macrosiphum rosae
AGAAATTATTAATTGAGGGAGGGTGTTGAAATATACAATTAATATTAGTATTCAAACCATGTAAACACACGTGCGTGTACAATGTCGTTTTCTAATAGATACTTATACAGTTACGATATAGCTGCGCAACACCTTTACTATCGCTTTCTATATTATATACGGATACGGGATGGCCTCGATTGTTCATATAAATAGGGCCTTTGATGTATGTAATACTGACTTGCACAGACGCTGTCATACCGAGTGTACGCGGTGTGTGTGTATAGTCACAGTTTAATTGTCTAGTTGTACGTTATTATATATTATACTTATACATAATCATATTGTCGTGTTATTACTTATTATATTAATGCTAAAATCACTAGTACGTCAAGCTTCACTTTCAACAGAGACCATATGAAGGGAGGGTCAATTTTTGGCCGGCTTTAACAAATTGGCCAACTACAGTGATTTCGTAACCTTTGGATACAAGTTCTTCAGTGGGTTCAAGGTCAGAGATATCAGTAGGCAAGCCCCTGATTACGACTGTGAGTGTTTTTTCTTCGGGACTTGGAAACGTGAAAAATTCAGTTTGAGTGGTCTTAAAATATTTTTAAACAATTTTGAACATTTCAGAGTCAGAACATTGGACCTTGACCTAGTCATTCCTTAAATCTCTGACTATTAGTAAGTCTAAATCAGGTTGACTTGATATTTGGTCTGTTAGGGTAGCTTCTGAAATTGACGATATTGATTCGGATTCTGATTAAGAAAGAGATTCATTATCGTAGTCGACGACATATCTTTCAACTTCAACAAAAGAAGGAAAACTGCTGCAATCCTGCTCGACGTGGAAAAAGCCTTTGACAAGGTTTGGCACAACGGCCTCATTAGCAAACTCATCGACCTTGAAGTGCCAAGCGATCTCATCTCCATCGTTACTTCCTTCCTGACCAACAGACATTTGCAAATTAAAATTGAAGGCAAACTATAAACTAAACGCAAAATACTTGGTAAAAATAATTTGAACATGAATTTGGGGGGGGGGGGGTTGGCCTACCCAGCCCCCTGGCCTTGTACCTGTATACACTGTCAGTATCAACAGCTATTCCAGAAAGAATTTTGTAAACAGTTTTTTGTCATACATATTTTTAATCTGTATTTATGTAAGTTCCTATTACATTTTATACTGATTAAATGGTTATATAATAAGTTGCAATAATTAATAAGTTATATAATAATCAAATTCAAACTAAATTTTATTTTCGAATAGTTTTTACTTATCACAATAGATTAATTTAGTCTGCATAAACTAAAAACATACATCATGTTTTGGATACTTAATAAAAATAATTTTAACACGAATTTATTGGAGGGGCTGAACTTATCAAAAAGTAAGGGGGTTCGACTTACCCAGGCCCCTTGGCTATGTACCTGTGTATACTGATAGTACCAACAGCTATTCCAGAAATAATGTTTTGAAATTTAAAAAGAGTAAAATCTCATTTCAGAATTACTATGAAAAGGTGTAAACTATGTAAATAGTTTTTTGTAATACATATTTTTGATCTGTGTTTATGTAGGTACATATTACATTTTATACTGAATAATAATTATTTACACATGACGGATTAAAGAGATTTACCATGTTGTCGCTACAGTGTATTTAACTTCTGAATAGGTAATTGAGAAGTTGAGACAAAAACAAAGGAAATTAGATATTGTTCTATGATAAAAATAAATCTTCGTTAAAAAGCATAATATTTTGATGTATTGATGAATGTATGTATATAATTTATTAGTGTAAACATCTCCATTGAAAATAGCTACCTATATGTAAGTGTCTTTATAAATGTTATTTCGGAATACGTTTGAGCACAGATACAATATTATGTCTTTTCTTCTCTATGTACAACTTTATGTCTTGATAAACCTGAGGAATATTTAAACGTTTTATCACATGCATTACATTTGTATGTCCTTTCTTCGGTATGCATCTTAGCATGTATATTTAATTTTGCTGAAAGTTTAAATGATTTATTACATATACCACATACATATGGCTTTTCATCGCTATGTACAGCTTTATGATTTGAGAAAGCTGAAGCTTGTTTAAATGTTTTATCACATACATCACATTTGTATGGCCTTTCTTCGGTATGTCTCGAGGAATGTTTTTTTAAATTGTTTGAATGATTAAATGATTTATCACATATAACACATACATATGGCTGTTTTTCACTGTGTTGAACTTTATGTCTTGATATAGTTGAGGTACGTTTAAACATTTTTTCACAGACATCATATTTAAATGGCCTTTCTTCACTAACAGTTCTACAAAAAAAAAAAAAAAACTAAAATTATTCCCTAAATTAAATAATGTACAATAATAAAAAATAATATAAAAATTAGATTTCTTTTATTTTGCTCGCAAATCACATGCCATATGGACTAAACATTGTTTTGAACTAATTATTAAATACTACTCCATTCATTTAAATGAAATATTCATTGTTATAATAAGTTTATAGAAGCAAGTTGTTGAATGTTTGAAAATTATATCTACCTTTATAAATTATACTTTATATTTAAACACATTCAATCCTTTATTTAACAACTAGTTAATTTGGTTCCGTTCACTAGTTACATATATCATTTGCATTTAGTGTTGTGTTTATAATAACATATACAATTTGAACAAAGTTTATAAAGCCCAAGATACCATTGATTGTCATGTAACGGAAATTATCTAAAATATTAAAACACATACAGTCAGAACGTCTAAACTCGGTAAAATTTTTTCATTTAAATTGAACTAGAGAATCTTTAGAGCAATTATTAATGAACAGGCAAGAAAATATAAATTGAATATATCGTGAATCAAATCTAATCATTTATATATAATATTATAAAATAAAATGCATAATATGTAATTCAAAATATTATTGATTAGTGATACTTTTTAGACATAACGGAACTGGTCGTTACATTAAAATAAATTATACACAAAAAAAAAAAAAAAATAAAACAAAAAAAATTAATAATATTTTTACCAACAACTTGACAAATGAAATATCTAGTTTACTCAATCTGGTTTTCAAAAGCGTTATTCTACCTAATATTGTTAATTATTTATTTGGTTCTAGAACAGTTTTTTTAATTTTTTTATTTGATGCCTTAAGAAATAGAACTTTGAAGAGGATGTGCTACCCGTTTGACTTGTCTCAGTCTTTCCAATGAACAACATAGCAAAAATGGTTCTGCACTTAACAACTTTACTCCCTCTGTATTTATAGTAGAATTACCAAAATTTCACAACCTATTGTTAGTGACGTAGCGCTTTTATTTTTAGATTCTGAGTGAACGATGAATGTATTGATTTTACAATGATGTGTGTTTTTATATTTTAGATTCTGAGTGGAACGATGAATGTATTGATTTTACAATGATGTGTGTTTTTTTTTAATTTAATTTTTTTTTTTTATTTTTTTTTTGTGTCTGTCATCACGTTTTAGGACAGTAAAAGTGCTTGGATTTTCTTCAATAGTAGCTTTTCTGATAGGAAAGTGAATCTAGTTGGTGCTTTGGGGGGTAAAGTAAAAATTTCACAGTAGTTCACCAGCGCCGGGAAAAACAATACAAAAATTAAGGAAAAACGGGAATTTTTACGCAAAATAGGTTTTACTCAAAATCGATTTTGGTTTTTGGTGTAACTCTAAAAGAAATTAACGTATATACATGCAATTTTCACTGGTTGTTTATATTTGTATTTTCTATACACGATATAATTTTCAAAATATTTTGATTTATTTTGAACTGTTTAGGGACATTTTCATTTTCCATTTATTTTTATTTTTTTTTCTAAAAATATCAATAAAATTTTATTTGTTGGTGGCGAAAGCTTGAAAATTTGATAGAAGGCTCCTAGTATATTGTTTCAAAGGCGGATGAAAAATATTAAAAATCCTTAGTCACAATTTTTTTTTATAAGAACTTAAAGTTCAAAAATTGACAAAATATGGAAAAATCACTAAAATTAGCTAATTATTTTGAATTAAGAATTCGTAAAAATTTTTCTTTTTAAATCTAAGATTTGAAAATCTAATACGAAATTCCTTATAAGATTATCTACCTTTATCAAAAAAAAAAATATCTACAAGAAAGACAAATTAAATTTTTATGAGCGTTTGAAATTCAAATTTTTACAACATTGGATATCCACTCGATTTCTCATATAGCGATTTCCTTATTTTGTTGTAATTCAAAAACGAATAACTGTAAATACATGAAAATTTCACTGAATGTTTATATTAGAATTTCCTATACACCATACAATTTTGAAAATATTTTGTCTCTTTTTGAGCTGTTTACGGACATTTTCAGTTTTCAATTTTTTTAGTTTTTTTTTGTATAAATAGCAATAAAGTTTTATTTGTTGGGCCAAAAAGTGTAAAAATTTAATACAAGGTTCCTGATATATTGTTACAGTAGCAATGGAAAAATATTAAAAATACTAATGCACAATTTTTTTTTATAAGCATTTAAACATCGAGTTTTGACAAAATTTATCAAAATCTCGAAAATTATCAATCATTGTAATTAATAAATTATAAAATGTTCAGTTTTTTTAGCTAAAGATTGCAAATTTAAAACAAAGGTTCTCATAAATAGTTCATTATTTACTGTAACCAAAAAATCTAAAAAATATATGAACACAGTTATTTTTTACAGACATTTTAAATTCAAATTTGGACGTACAGTACAGCAGAGCGGCATCCACTTACCCACCTTTTTTGATAACATAAATACAATTAAAGTTATCAGTTTTGGAACTTTAGGTTTTTTTTATTTAGTTATTGAAAGGAAGTTTTTTATGGCACGAGGCGGGAAAAAACGTTCCTGACGAAATACTATAATTTATAATTTGATAAAGATTAAATTAAACAGTTATTTTAGCCAAAACATCCAATTTCTATTCCATCATACTGATTGAATAATACTTTTTAAAACTGATTTGAATTCGTTATTATGTCTAGTTGAGGTTGGCCAGTTCCCTTTTTCAAATCCCCCCCTACATCTATAAATTTAGCTTGAATATTTTGAAATTTCGGAATTTTAAAACTAAGTTGATTATTGGGGATTTATTTTGAATCTAAACAGAAATCTGAAAATGTGGACTACCCGATCTCAAACATATACTCGAATATATAACGAATTCAGATCAGTTTTCTGAAATATTATCGCATTATTAGATCAATCGGTAGGATGGAACAAAAAAAAAAAATCAGGAGGTGTAAGTTGTAGTGACGGTTGTACTTTATATTAGAACATTAAATATCAGTAGGTAATTAGAAAACATTTTATATATACAGATCGCAGATACCAAGAAGACAGATATTGTGATATTGATAATATACTATTATTAATACAAAAGTTAAGTCTAAATATAAATGTTTTGACTTAAAAAGAAATGAAGGATATGTGAATTTTGATAGTTAGTTTAATTTAAATTATTTATTAATTGTAATATGAATAATTCAATATTCATATTTCATAAATGTACTAATTTCTAATGTCTAATACAGAACAATAAATAGTTTAGATAAATTTTTTAAATTGTTCGATAAATATTGTTATTATTAGAAAGAATTAGATTTAACAAGTAGGTATACAACATTAGTACCTAATACAAATTGTATTCACTAATGTCTAATAGAAAAATAACAATGGCTCTAAGATTTTGCTATTTTCCCATTTTTACCACATTATTAGTGAATTTACCGATTTTTTTTTACATAAATTCTCCATCTCAACATTTTTATTTCATGATATTGTTTTCGTAGAATAATCTGATTGTTGGTTGTATATAACCCTATACTTTACCTTTGCCGTGATTACATTTTTTTGTGAGTCGCGTTTGGTATATAAACTAGGTAATAGAAAACGGATATAACTCGAGAATTTTAAACAGCATAATAAGATCTGCATATTATGCATTTATAATTATTATAACTAATAAATTATAAAAATGTAGTGACTTTAACATCAATTTTAATGATAAGAAATCGGAAACTTTTAAAACTTTCCTTATGGACACATTCAATTTACATAATATGATAAACAATCCAGCAGAATCTATAACGAGAGATGATACCACTATCGACACAGTATTTTCAAGATATTTGGAAAAAATTACATCAAAAACATACGTATCATATTTCAGTTATCACAGGTCTGTAATTTCGATTATTTAATATGATTAATATAATAGTAATTAAATAGTAATGATAATAATTTTCAATTTAATTTATTTTTCACATTTACATATTGATATTTCCTTTTATTTTAAATGGTTCCACTAAAATGTATTTGTAATCTTTGTTTCTACCGAGTGTCCCATGACAGCACTAACTTTTTTTTAAATATTGATTGGTTAATGTTATCAAAAAAATTAAAAAGCTTCTTCACAGATAAAATTCTTCCCTATGTATAGTGGAATTTTAGTAATTATATTATAAATGCAATCTGTCACAAATATTTGTAAGACAGAACCACACATGCGGGTAGCATATCCTCTCAACTAAACTTGCACACTACAGTGTTCTATATTAACATAAATTAACAAATTAAAATCTTTAGTAAATATTTTGAACTCTGAAAATGTTTGTAAACAACTATTAAAATAGGGTTTAATAGGTTTTATAGATTTCATTAGATACATAATTACAATATTTTGTATGTGAATGCTGAGGCTTATATAAAAAATAATTAACTAAAAAACTAATATTTTTACATGACTAAGTAAAAAATAAAAACTTGTAAATTATTATGTAACTTTTGTGGAAAAAAGAAAAATAGAATATTATAGGAATATATGTTGTGATATTATTATTTATTAATATAGGAAAAAAATATCCATAGATAGATTTATAGATAAAAAAACACATTGTTAAAATATTGTATCAAGACAAAAATAGTATCATTAGTCATTACATCATTTCAATTACACTATGATACCTATTATACTATATTATAATATATTCTTATTATTCTTACCTTTCTAAACTATCTCCATTTTGGTCTTCTTCTTGGTTTATAGATCTAGTAAGTAGAATCGTCGTATTAGGATCCATAAAATAAATTACAAAAACATTAATTTATTATCAATAGGTAAGGAAGAAAAAAAAACATATGAATGATTACGAATGGTACCTTTTGGGGGGAAAAAATTAGAATACTATAGGAATGTATGTTGTCATATTATTATTTATTAATTATTAAAAAATATCCATCTATTTATATGTACAAAAACTCATTGTTAAAATATGGTATCAATACAAAAAAATTATCATTAGTCTTTACGTAATTTAAATTACACTATGATACCTATTATATTATATTATAACTCTTTATTCTTACCTTACTAAACTATCTTTATTTTCTTCTGTTTTTTCTTTTATGGATCCAGTAAATAGAATCTTCATATTAGGATTCCTAAAATAAATTACAAAAACATAATTTATTGTCAATAGGTAAGGAAGAAAAAAAAACATATGAATCATTACGAATGGTACCTTTTTGGGGGGGGGGGATTAGAATACTATAGGAATGTATGTGGTAATATTATTATTTATTAATTATATTTATAAATATCTGTTTATAGTTGTTAAAAAACACATTGTCGAAAAAGGTGGACAAGTACCGCTCTGCTGTACAGTAGTTGTCGAGCATGTCGTTGTAATGGATATGTTATATTTGAATTCAATGATGAAAAATTGTTTAAAAAAAGGACTCTGATGCGGAGACGTTGTGTCAGCTAGCATACTTGTATAAATCATTAAATTTTTATAGAAAAAAAAAATCCAAAATATCTAATGGCTTTAAATAGCGTAACATTGCGCTGAACTTTTTCTTTTTGATAGAGTTAGTAGAACTTGTTGGGAAAATTGAATTAACATTTCTAACGTTAGCTATGAAAAGGAAATATTTTACGAATTTATAATTGAAAAATAATTTACAAAAGTTTGAAAAACTTACTCATGGCTATTTATAGTTCATAAACAGTCAAAAGTTGCTTGAAAATGTTACCATGTATGGAAAATTATAATTTAAATATTTGGTGAACATTTCAAGAGTCTAAGGTTATTACTTTTGGTTGTACAATAAAATCTTAATACTCGATTAATTCGATCATTAACCACTGAATATCAAATATCGTAAAAATTTTAATTTCAAACGCTCATAAAAAAAAATGTTCTATTGTGTATACCTTTTTTTGTTTGTTATGTAGAGAAACTTATGTTAAATTATCTATTTATCATATATTTTTAATATCAAAACGAAATCTTTTATGAATTTCTATCTGAAAAATAATCAAATACATTTTAAAAATTTCTCATGGCTATAAATTGCTAAAAAAGAATCGAGTGTTTGAAAATTTTACCATACACCTAATATTTAAAATGGTCATTTTAAAATTTAGTGAATATTTCAAGTATCTAGGATTATTCGTTTTTGAATATTACAACTAAATATCAAAAATCGATAGATAAAAATTCGTTAATTTACCAATGAATATCCAATATCGAAACATTTTAAACTCATACGCGCATACAAAACTAATATTACTTTCCGGTTAAATTTTTTGTTGTTGTTTATTGAAGGAACATTTGTTTGAAGTCTTCTATCAACATTTCCAAACCTAGCTGTGAAAGGAAATAGCAGGTACTTTTATGAATTTCTAACTAAAAAACAAATTGAACAATTTCGAACTTTTGATGAATTTTGTCAACATTTTAACTTTAAATGCATAAAAAAAAAATAATTTAGCAAAAAAACAATGTATCTTTAATATTTTTGAACTTTAATTAATGAAAATTATAAGTTATAAGGAACCTAGCATTACATTTTCATACTTTTTTATTAGGTGAAAATGTTTTATCGAAAATAATTATTTAAGGCTATAACTATCTTAAAAGCAGTCACATTATTTCGAAAATGTTACAATTTATAGAAAATGCTAGTATAAATATCTATAAAAATTCCAAGGGTTTACTGTAATTAATTTTTGATTTTTCAAAAATTGGTCTTGTGTAAAAAATGCAAATTTATTTTTCGTTTTTCAAGCGCTTTTTAAAGCTACTTGGAATTTTCGATTTTTACCTTAAAAAAAGTACCAACTTTACTTTAATAAAGTACCAACTATATTGAAATTTCTTTCAAAAAATATGCTGATTTCTAAAATCCAGCATTTTTAATTCTCAAAATTATGCTGACAGACACAAAAAACACACTTCAAAAGGACTATCTATATTCTTATACTCCCCACAGAATTTCATATGGTATGAAGACAAAAATAGTCATTAGTCATTACATTTCAATTACACTATAATATGATACATATTAGGTATTTAATATAATTCTTACCTTTCTAAACCATCTTTATTTTGGTCTGATTCTTGTCTTATGGATCTAGTAAGTAAAGAGTATAGAATGGGCGCATAAAGATACCTAAATTAAATTTCAAAAATATTAATTCATCATTATTACCATTGATCTTAAATACTATAGTATAGTAGTATATGGGGCACTTCAGCACACTTGTCATTTAAATGCGATAATTCCTAAAATACTTTTCATAGAAATTGAAATACAATAATTCCTAAAATACTTTACATTGAAATTTAAATGCAATATTTCATAAAACATTTTGCTTATTCATTGAAACGCAATAATTCATAAAACATTTTGCATATTAATCGAAACGCAATAATTATAAAAATATTTTTCAAAAAATCGAAATGCAAAATTCCCCAATACATTTTTCAAAAATCGAAACGCATAAATAATTAAAAATATTTTTTAATAGAATTGTTCTATTAAAAATAAAAATCGAAATGCAAAATTTACTAAAAAGAAATTGAATAAATTAATTAAAAAAATTAAAAATATAATAAAATACAAAAAGAAATAGAAAACTCTATATTAAATAATGAAATATTTGTTAAGTTTGGTAAATATGAATACTATGAAAATAATAATAATAATAATAATAATAATAATAATAATAAATAATTATAACCGGTACATTTACTGAAAAATATCTCAATAGTATTCATGCTCTTGACAAAAAAGGAAATATTATAATATGTTGTCTTGGTATGACAAATAAAATGCTTAGAATGTAACTATATTCTTAGCTTTTAATAGAACTGTTTGATTAAAAAAATGTTCAATATTTAACGAGTGTCCGAACGACGTACGCGTCATAAAAATCCAAAAATCTTTAAAAATGATTTTACACTATGATACTATGAGGAGGACTTATAAAGAATTTAAATCAAAAATGTTTAATGTAAAAATTAAGATTCTAACATAAATAGCAATGGAGTTATACTTTAATGAAAAATATGAAGCGGAGGGTAAACTTTTAATATGTAGTGTAAATAAGCATATAAAACATATCTGTGTTGTTCCGACAATCCGACTTGATAATATCAAATATTAAATGAAATATAGGACTTATAATATTTAACAAGGTCAAATTATACGACCGTGTTAATAATAATTTAAATCAAAAAAAGGTGCTCTGCTGTACGGTAGGTTACAAGTAGGTCACTGTAGAATGGATGCTATTAAATTTGAATTCAATGATACAATATCATTGTATAAGAAAAAGGCTTCTATAATAGAACGTTTTAAAAGGACATTTGGTAATGAGATAAAAAAAAAAAACTTTATAAAAATAAAGACAAAGTATGGATTTTTGAATTACCGAAGATTGTTAAGACATATAATAATACATACCATAGAACAATAAAAATGAAATCTGTTGATGTAAGTAAGGAAAACGAGGAATATCTACTTTCTACTGTTTATAATTATGATATTACTAATTCTGTACCTAAATTTGAAATAAATGATAGAGTTAGATTATCATCAATATTTGATGTATATAGAAATAAATTAAAAACAAATTGGTCTAAGGAAATATTTACAGTTGAAAAAGTTTTGAAATCAAATATAGTTTATTATAAAATTTATGATATAGAACACACAGCTTATGAAAAAGAATTATTGTTATCATTATTATAAATATTAAAATAAATTTAGGGGAACGTCAGGTTTTGTGTAAAAAATTTTAATAATATGTCCTTAGATAAAAGAAGTGATGTCTATAATTAATAGTAATAAGGTAGTCCATCAAAATTATTCTATTAAAAAATAATATTCTCTATAATAAAGAATGGAAGGATTAAATAAAATTGAACCTTTATTTAAATAAATTGGTACTTATAATAAAATGGATGTATTAAATAAAAAAATATATACTGCTAAAACTTGTGATAAATGTAATTTAACAATTGGTTACAAAAGTTGGTCTGCTGATTTGAAGTCTATTCGTCATCAAAAAAATTATATAGATCAAACAATTTTACCTTGTAGAATTAATACAAAATACAAGAGTATACCAATTAATCAATATAGACTAAAAAATTTTAATTTTTTGAAATTAATGCAAAATGATATAAAAAAAGTATAAAAAATAAATAAATGTTATGTGAAATTTTGTGCTTTAGAATATTATGGACATTCTGAGAATGTTAGATATAAGATAAATGATGATAAATTATTGGTTTACTACTAACTATTGAAGAATCAAATTCACTGTTTTCGAAACCTAAATATTTTTTTAAATTTATCATCTAAATTATAATAACAAGGAGATTTAATTGTAATTCTATTATTTTATCAGAAAATGATATAATAAGTGGTTCCAATTTCTTTGTTCAATTGTTCAATACTATATCTACCTGTTTTTATTTGTATTATATTCTGTTTAATTTTTATACAACAGTCTGATTCAATATAAATAAAATTGCTGCCTTTCAAAACTATTGAATAGAGACCTAAAAAATGATCACCATCATCATTGTGAATAGGTTTATTTAAATGAATACAGCCCTTTTTAACTTTTATAAATATCATTTATAAAAGTAAATTTATTTTTCATTTAAAAAATGTTTTTCAATATAAATATAAAAAATTGAGCGAAACTATATACTGTTTTAAATGTAAAATTCAAACAAAAAATATTAATACTACTAAAATTCAAACAGTTAATGGTAGATGGAGAATTTCATCAAAATATTTTATCTGTAACACAAATAAAAGTAAATTTATAAAAAATCCTACAATTGGACATAATATTCCCAATAAATCAATAATTACAAATAAAAAATTAAATTATACAGGTAAAATGATATTAGCTAAAGAACTTCATAAACCAGTTAGAAAAAAATTTCCTAAACGAAGAATTTATACTAAAGGTATTGATGACTTATGGGCTGCTGATTTAGTTATAATGAGAAATTATTCTGATGAATATGAGGGTTAGGTTAGGTTAGGTTATAACCTAACCTAACCTAACCTAACCTATATAGTTATATAATAACTGTTATAGATACGTTTTCAAAATTTTCTTAGGCTTTAGAACTCAAAAAGAAAGATGGAATTAATGTTTCAGAAGGATTTGAAAAAATAATAAAACAAGCTATATCACAAAATCATCAAGCACTGAAATTACTTCACACAGATAAAGGTTTGGAATTTGAAAATAAACATTTTAAAAAAGTCTTGCAAGAATATGGAATTAAAATGTAACACACCCAAAATGAAGAAAAATCGTCAATTATTGAAAGATTTAATAGGACATTAAACAGTAAAATTAGATTACATTTTGAAGTTACAAATTCTAAAAAATGAATTAAAATTTTACAAAGCTTAATAGATGAATATAATTTCAAAGACATACATCGATCTATTGGTATGAGACCTTGTGAAGTAAATAAATCTAACGAAGATGTTGTTTTTCACAAATTATTTTCTACAAAAACCAAACCTAAACCAAAAATTAAACTTAGTGTAGGTGATAGAGTAAGAATAACAGCTTCTAAAAAAACATTTGGTAATAAATATATTAATAATTGGACAAAAGAAATATTTATAGTTAATGAAATTTTAAACACAAATCCTATTACCTATAAAATTATAGATTTAAACAATGAAGAGATTATAGGGAGTTTTTATAACCAAGAGTTACAAAAAACAAAATATATATCTAGAATATCACACTCTTAATATCATTCAATGTAAATCCTTCTTCGTTATATTCTGTTAACATACTACATAATTCTAAAGTTAAATCTTTTTGAATTTTTCTACCCATCTTCAATTGTTTAATTTTATTGGAATCTAATTTATGACCTAAAATATTATTTGTTTGAGTAGATAATGCAACAACAATAGCTCTCGGACAACACAAATTATCATCGTTATTAATCTGAATAATACTACTTTTTGTTTTTATATTTTCTGATAAATTTATTATTTTAGTTCTCCTTGAACCTCTTGGTATTTTCACTAATTGAACTTGAAATGTAGTTTCAGTTATATCAATTGTTTCAGCTGATATTAATATGTTAGCAATAATTGATTTTAAATTTGTTGAAAAATTATCAGATTTCATACTAGTAGATATAGTATTTTTTACATTTGGATTCATCACTATAATATTTATTTGATCACCTTTTTCATAACTTGAATTTTTTTGGACAAGTATTAACATGGCATCTAGAGATTTATGTACATAATACATTTTGTATTTTGCATTACATAGTTTTAGATCTTTTATTAAAGCTTCTCTAAACCGAATTCCATATTCAGCTTCATGTATTTTAAATTTCTTTTGGATTTGTTTATTCAATTGAATTACATCTATCAAATCATAAACATCTGATGTTTTTTATAATGAACTATTAAAATAATTTTCTTCAGTGAAAACTTTTTTTGCTAACTTCTGAAATGAATTATTGTTTAATGAACTATTAAAAACTTCATCCTTGAAGATATCTTCTTGTAATTTACGAAAAGGTTGTTGCTTTTTAATTTTTTTTATTAAACATTCTTTATTAAGTTTGTAAATTTGTTTTATATCCAAACTTCTAGCTATTGATTTAAGCTCAGAAATTTTTAAATCGCAAATTGTATGACATCTCCTAATTCTTGATATAAGATCATTTTTTTTAAGGGCACTATAAGCCTTAAGTTTAGCCTCTTTTGCTATTAACTTAAGCTCAGAGACTTTCATGTTTTCTAATATGCTTATAGAATTTATATTTGCCATTCTTTTAGTACCTATTTATTATATTTTTAATTATTTAAATTAATTTATTCAATTTCTTTTTAATACATTTTGCATTTCGATTTTTTTTTTTAAATAGAACAATTCTATTAAAAAATATTTTTAATTATTTATGCGTTTCAATGAATATGCAAAATGTTTTATGAATTATTGTGTTTCAATGAATAAGCAAAATGTTTTATGAAATATTGCATTTCAATTTCTATGAAAAGTATTTTAGGAATTATTGCATTTAAATGACAAGTGTGCTGAAGTGCCCCATATACTACTTAGTATTTATAATCAATGTCATTACTATTACATACCTAGTTAACTACTGTTCAAATTATATACAATATCAAAATTAAATGATTCATTAATGATAAAAACACCTTGTCTTAGAAAATAAAAATTTTTCAAAACATAGGTTAAAATAAAATTATGTTATGTTACATTAATAATTCAGTTTAACTCACCCTGAATTAGTCCCAGAGTTGATCCCAAAATCAATAGCAGTTGATGTTGACGGTTCCATAATGAATTATGTCCTGAAAAAGTGAAAAATATTAATAACCTTTACTAGGGTCTCGACTCTCGGATGAATACATTTAAGAGTGGTTATTAGCTTATAGAACTGTCATTGAGTTGGTTGTTTATACTATATAGCTTTAGCTTTGGAATGAAAAACATACCTATGTGGGTTTAGATGTACAAATTACCTAATATGGGATAATATCTAACTCTAAAAGTAATAACGATAATAATATGGTTGTTGTATATAGACGCGTTACAAATATTTGTATATAATATGTATAATGTATATATTATACCTAAACAGAATATTACATATACCTACATTTGAATAATTAGCTGCACTTAAAAATTCATAATAATATAGGTAGGTTTCTTAAATATAATATTATTACCTATGTTCTTTTCAATATAATAAACACACATAGGTACCACATACAGTGGTGTATATAGAGGGAGACCCCCTAGGCCATTACAGGTTAAATCAAAGCATTTCATGTATATCTACACTGTTTACAGTTTTTCACCATGATTAATTTAGTCGGTTGATTAAAATCGTTTTTGAGGAATCAACATGGAAATGTTAGATCGTCAGAACTTGCTTTGATGACTTTGTTAAATTCATAGTAAGATAACATTAAAATATATTTATATATGAAACTTTCAATAATTAAAAAAAAAAATTAATTTTACATAGGTAATAATTATAAAATTAAATTGCTCAATTTTTATTTGTATTGGAAATGTCATAATTATAACCACTCAGCGGCCTAAAAAATGTATAGTTATGGCTATTTTAGTCGTGCTATGCTTGACTAGTGATAAATTGACCCATTGTGAAAATTATTCGTATATACGCCACTGACCAATTATGTCACATAAAAAAATTATTCACAAATTATATTCCAACTAGAAAATATATTTAATTAACATTGTGACAATAATTTTCCAGTACATATACAAAATTCTTATGTACCTACATATCTTAAAAATGTATAGCAATATTATAACCATGGATATCTATAGTGGCGTGTTTATAACATAGGGGCAGCAGGGGCAGTTGCATTGGGTTGTAAAATTTTTTTTGGTGGTTTACATAGTACTTGGCAGATACATTATGGTTAAATTGTTAAAATGTAATTAATATAAAAATAATACATTAAGGGCCCGGGTAATGCGTAGGTATTATTTGTATTATAGTCCACTGTGCATTTAATATTTCAAAACGTTGTAGTGCTATAAGATTTGAGTTGCAATACTAACTGCACCCAAAAACGTTTGTTAAACATTTTGTACTGGTTATCATATTGTAATATTATTTTATATTTACATAATATCAACATTCTATAAACATGAAACAGTGGTGGGCAAAAAATTGTACGATTATCCGATGATTACAGTATATATGGAATTTCATGCTTTTTATTAAATATACACTCGTTGAATTTTCACTTACTTAAGGATTATAAGAAGATGAAGGTACTTTTAATGTTAAATATAATAATAGTATTTTACTGTAAAGAAATAAATTAGTGAACTTAATCGTGGATAATAATTACATTGTTAATCAGTGTATGATTAATGATTAATCTCACTTATTATTTTCTTCGTAGTAAAATGTCATGATTTTTAACATAAATAATACATCATCTTAATTCTTAAGTTATGACAAATTTAACGAGTGTATATATTTTAATGAAATTCATGAATATTTAGTTGGTTATAGATAAAATCTAGATAAACTGTGATCATCGGTTAATCGTAGAATTTTTTTGCCCAACACTGACATGAAATATAATAATATCTCAACTTTTTAGAAAAATGTTTTTGTAACATAAATATTAAATAAGGATACCTATATTTTGTATGATGTAATGTTTTTTTAAAAATGTCTACAATGTTATAACAAACGGTACATTAGATTGACTGGCCAACAAAAAATAAACAAATTAACAAATGTCTTAACTATCAGGTGTTAAATACCAGCCAATTTAAAAACTTCAATTACCATCTCCATCTTTGGTACATTACTGGCAAGGGCCTTTACCTACCAATTAAGGCAGTAAATCTATAACATTTAAGCCATTTCTCCACTGCGACGAATTCTGTCTTAGATATTGTTTAATTACCTAGTCATTTGTAAGAATCGTGTGTAATAAAACCTTAGATTGCATATTTTTACGTATTTGGAGTGTGTATACAATTTTTTCCGTCAATAATTATAATTTACAATATATTGTATCAAATTATGTATCTATATATTTATTTATATATACACTTTATTAATGTAATTTATTCAAAGAAAATTAATGATCTGACCATTACTATAGCATATTATTAATTAAATAAATTACAGAGATGTTAATATGCTATTGAATGCGAATACATTGCAATTTCGGGAGGAATACAATTCCGCACGTTTTTTTTTTTTTTTTGAACACGATTCCGCACACTTTATTGTTCATAGGAATACAATAGGAATTGGGTGCAACGTTGTCAAATTTATTACAAACGGTTTATTATAAAAAATTTATAGTAATATTATAAAAAATATTATAAAAAAAATATAATAATTATTGTAAAAATTTCTCGCAAAATTTGACCCTGGATTTTTTCTACAGATCTAATGTATGCTTGTGTTCTCCCAGTATTTCCAATAGAATTGTATGTTTTGAGTCAGTTAAAATACTTGCAGTACATGTTTTATGTACGCACTTCCATTTCACTTTTCTGTCATTTCGTTGACGAATATGCCGATATTTATAATGTTAGGTCGCTTAACAAATATTAATCAAATCATATAGACTCGGATGCTCGGTAAATTATGCTGGTTGACATATAGAACACATGTAATTCAATGTATATTGTTATCTTTATCGACTTTACAAAAGACCCGACTTATCTTATTTTCAATTAGTTTAAACTTGAAATGTCGTGGTAAATATGGAAAAGTTCATGTCCCTAAATAATATGCACTAATTGTATCAATGTCATGTTACAAGAATAAACGTGCGGAATCGCATTCGTTACATGGCAATGTCGCATTCGAATACAATACGGAGTTGAGTAGAAAAAAAAAGGTAATATAGAACAATGAACGTGCGGAATCGTGTTCTACCCGCAATTTCTACCGTGTTTTGTTAAAAAAATGACCAACAGCCGGAGTCTAGAATTGATGCGATTGCCGAGGCTACAGACTGATTTGGCGTATAAGCCGCACATTCGCGGCTTCGCAAACAAACGAACTACGTGAATAGAGGACGTCGTAAATGTCGAAAATGTGAAAAATCGTAACATTTTTCGAAAAGCGTTATATTTTCTAAAATTTGAATACAAATCGACAGCCGCGGCGCCGAAGTTACTTGATTGGACGCGCTAAGACTCGTATCGACCGAGTACCGACCGACGGATCGTCTGGCCGGGACGAACGGTTCTTCGCAGGAAAAATTTTTCGTAAGATCCATTTCCGTATCACACGTATACCATGGTACGGCCCACGTTCGTGGTTATGATTTTAAACCACATCACTTATCAGGATATTGTAGATTGTAGATTTTGATTGTAGATTTATTAATTGCTGCCAAATGGTATGATTTTGGCAGGGAAACATGATTTATACGATTACCCATCAAACCTATAAATAGATACAATATTTTTCCGTGCATGTAAAATAGCAAATTAAACTTTAACCATCCCCCCCGCACCCAAACATGTAATATCACTGATTTTTTTGTGTGTATGTGTTTGTGTGTGCGTGTGTGTGCGTTTGTTGTGACTGTGTAGGTACCTATGTGCGTATATTAGTATGTATTTGTGTTAAGTTATGTTTTGGATGGCCAATTGCGCCAAAACAAAATTTATATTTTACGGTCAATATACCAATTGCGCTTGTATTCAAATTTGCCTGGCGGCTACCTTCAGATTTAGAAATATTGTTGTTCGATCTAATTCCATCAAATCAACATAAACCCACTAAAATGCTTGAAAATTAAAAACGTATTTATTGATCAATTGATTACTGGTTAGAGTGTCTGGTTATATTATTTTATAACGGTATCGGGAATTTTATGAAACATCATTATTTGATCACAGATGTATGCATTTGAGTGATAGACGAAAACAAGTTATCATTATCATACATTTTATATAATTGACGATCAAAAAGTAACTTGTAAAATGTGAAAAAAAAATTATTTATTTATATTATATTATGTAAATATGCATTATAAATACTCTCAAAAGTCGGTTAGCCTAATCATATATTTTATATTATATTATAATTCATAACTAACTAATAACTTTTCCTTAGGTATAGTGTAAAATGTTTTGAGCACAATTTGTCTATTGACCCTAAAATGTATAGAGCGCAATTTTATTGGTCTATCAACCCTAAAATGTGTAGGGAGCAATTTATACATGAAAGGTCATTTTAAGCGCAATTATTTGTAAATCCGCTTTTGGATATGCCTGCATGGCGAAGCCTGATCCATGATATAAACCACATGAGACATGGCATGATAGTAAAATATCAAAGTGGTCTGCTTGTACATATTTTAATTTTGTAATTTAATTATTATTAGTTATTACTTATTACTAATAAAATTAATATACGCTAAACGGTACGTCAAGTACCTACCTACCGAAGGATTTCACTGTCAAAAAGTTCTAATTAAAACGTCTTATTATTTATAATTTATTGTTTGATCGATTATTTTCCGAATTTCATAAAATGCGGTCAATCGTTATTATAATATAACGATAGAATATAATATAAAATCGTCTTTTATTGTAAGAACAATCTATATAGTAGGTATTACTATAACGCTAATCGTAAATTAAATAAGCGTTATGTGTACTTACCTTGTATAAAATATGTAATCCAGTATGCGTAGTACGAATAGAATGACGAGTAAGCGGTAAAAGACAGACTCTGACAATCAGACACAAACTACGACGCGGCGGTGGTGATCTTCGCTCTACAAGTATACTTGACTACTAAAATATCTACCCCACCATCCACACCCTACCACACCATCAGCACTACCCCGTCCGCCTTTTCCACCACCCTTTATATATTTTGTCCGTCACCGGTCCCATCGGCCGTAGCGTGTACCTGTCATTATATACATATAGCGTACACCCCAGAAGAATGTTTTTGTTATCGGCCATCGCTAACATACAATGTCGTGTTGGTCCCCTGTGCTGAAACTCACACCTACACGGCTATACGTGTGTCTTAGGTATCGTACGACACTTAATAATATGCATTATTTTCTGTAGCATCCAAAATTCCAAGTGATATAAACATTGTAATAAATAATAAAATTACGATACGGATTCAGAGTTTGTGTTTAAGATGTTTTTGAAACTGCGTTTTTATTTTTAATGCCCATTATTATACTTCAAAATCGTCTTTACGCCGCCTTGGGCCCAAATAGATACAGTGTACACCCCCGGTTAACTTTTTTTTTTTTGGTAAAAATTCAGGAAATACAAACTATTTACGTATAGGTGTTAAGGTTGGTATTAGGTAGAGGGGTGGCGGGCACTGGAATGCTGGATGACCTTGGTGGCGGCAGCGGGCAGCGTTGTAAAAGATAATAGAGCTCAAAAAGTCCTAAATTGTGTTTAAAATTTTTAAAAATGAATCATAAGTATTAACACTTTTCAGCTATCTATCTGTGCTAGTACGTATATTTTAATGTGTAAAAGTGTAAAAGTTTATCAGACCCCTCCTCCACCACCCGAAAAAAAATCCTGGCTACGCCACTGGAAAATTGATTAAGTAGATTTAGAGTCTTAGATGATCCAAAAATGTTAGTAATTACTATAATTATAATCATAATATATCTATCAATATAAATAATTTTAGAAATGATTGAAGTTTAACGAATACTACATGGGTACATCTAATACTACATATAGTTTATATTTTTATAAAACCATATTTAAGTAATATTATCCTTTTAGTATGAATATTTTAATTGTTTTAACAATTATTAATTGATGGCTTTTTTCAAGAATATTTATTTTATTATTTTATTTTATCTTTCAATGGCCAAATAAATGATATGGGAAAGTTGCACGTAAATTCGTTCTCAATTATTTAAAACTTATTTTTTATTGTTTCAGCGGTAAGTTCTTTGTTATTTTTAAGTGTTCTCAATTGTTCGGCCAAAAATGTATCCAATGTTTCCAACCGTCCTACATCTATTTTATTTGTCCTACGTCCAATAATACTTAAGACTTTTTGGAGGACAATAGTGTATTTCATAATAATACCAATTTATATTTAATTATATTATTATTATTTGTTTTAATTTTATCATTTTATTTACGGCCTTATATGGATATAACTAATAGAAAACAAAACCATAGTTGTAGTTATCAAAAAAAAGTTATCGTTGTTTTATCGTTTTTTTTTTTAACTTATCGTATTATATTTTAAATTTGGCTGGGGATATTTCTGTTTTACCAGACACCCTTTGTTGTTGTTTTTTTTTTTAACAAATGTAAATAAGCATGCTGAAAAAAATAATGAAATCAGAATTTGGCGGTCGGACTTAGTTTTGAGGTTACCTATAGCTATTTGAAGTCCGAGATCCATAAAATGTGATTTTACATAACAAATCGAGGGAAGTTTTTGTTTATATAATTGGCCAAGTGAGTGACCACGACAGATGTATATGAAAATACTATACATTTGAATTAGGTCTAACTTTAAAATTAAGTCTCTTTTTCAGCATGCTAAACCAAAAAAAAATTGCAAAAGAAAGAGTGTCTGGTAAACAGATACCTATGTCCTAAAACGGATTTGAAAAAAAATTTGCTATATTACACAAAGTAGGCAACCATACTGAGGGCCTTAAATTTATTTTTCCCGAAAACCAGTGGAGTCATATCAGTTTTTATTAGACTAGGGCAACTTTTCACTGCTTATCTGACTCAAATTTTTTTCACTCAGATTCTCATACTATAGTGCCATACATGCCATAACGGTTAAGAGCGGTGGTGGGGGGAGGGTGGTAAATGTGCCAACTTAAGGTTGATGTAAATACTAGACTGAGGCAAATGCCCCAGTTGCCACCTCCCAAATGACGCCCCTGTAGAAAACATTGTATTTATTTAATTATTAATTATTAGAATAGGATAAAGAAAGGTATGTTCGCGATACAGTAAAATAATGATTATAAATGTATAAACTCATAGTAAACAATAATTAACTTACCGAACTCACTTAACATACTATATTAATATGTCAAGTATGTCAACTGACAGTCTGTAGGTAATACAATGTATGTCATTTGCCGCTATTTAGACTTTGTTGGCGAATAGGTATGCTCGTTACAAACGCTGAAAGAATAAGATTTATTTATTGTATATTGTTATTATTTACTTTACAGTCAATACCGGCATAACATTATCGTTAAACGCTGTGATTAGGTTAAATGTTTATAGTATGAATAGACAGTAGCATAATATCAGTCTAAATTTCAAATTATTTTATAGTTAAAAATATGATAAAATGTTCAATTTTTAAAGCTAATGGTTGAACATTTAAAATAAGGATTCTCATAAATAGTTTATATTATAACCAAACAATCTAAAAAATATATAATTACAGTTAAAATTATTTGTTTTAAATTATTACGTTCAAATTTGGACGAAATTACATATTTACATTCTAAAACCAAGATCCGGTACTAATTTTAATTATTTTGTTGTACTTAATTCAAAAATATTATTTGTGGGTATAATAATGAAACTTTTAGAGTATATTATTATATTATATACACACAATGACATTTTAAAATGTAATTTTTTGGCAAAAATGAATTTAACCTAGCTAGAGCTGGCCGTATTTTCGGTATAAGCACCGGTAATGACCAGTATTTAAAAAATACCGGTATTCGGTATTTTCAGTATTTAGAATAACGGTATACCATAAATCGATAATTATACTGTTGATATTGAAAATACCGTGGCACGGTGATTGCTGAAAATATCATATAATTAAATTTTTATATAAAACCGATGTGACATAATATAAGTTGGGAATACCTAGATTGAAAACACTAATAAATGTAAGTAGATACATGAGATTTTGACTGAAATTTATATTAGCATTTTCTATACACCCTAACATTTTTAAACTATTTTAAATTGATTCCAATTAGGTATTTAGTATTTTGAGCTGTTTACAGAAATTTTCAGTTTCCAATTTTTTTAGTTTTTTTATTCTATAAATATCAATTAATTTTATTTGTTGGATAAAATTTAAAAGGAAAATTTAAAAGAAGGCTCTTAATATATTGTTTTAAAGATAGATGAAAAGTATTAAAAATCCATAGTCACAATTTTTTTTTATAAGCCTTTAATGTTCATAAATTTACGAAAATGTGCAAATTATGAGTTAGAAATTCATAAACTTATTTAATACAAAATTAATACAAGAAGATACAAAGATAAGACAAAGATAATACATGACTTCTCATAAGTTTATTTACCTTTATCAAAAAAAAAAAAAGGTGCTCTGCTGTATAATGTGATATAATATTATTAAATTCATTATACATTAATGCATAATATGCTTGGTTTCCAATTTATTTATTGTTGGATAATGTACTCAATTATAATTTATATTATAAATATTAATTTATTGTATGATATAATTGTATAATTGTTTCAACTATTTTATTTATTTATAATTTAAAAATGCAGGTTATAACAACTAATATAAGATTGTTTAATTTTTTTATCTTTTTTTTAATTTACATAACTAGTAAAATAAATGATTAAGTGGAAAATATAAAAAAATTGAGATAAATGTATAATAACTATAACTGGTATTATTTAGTATAAGTAGGTACACATTAGAATAAATATTTATAAAATGAATAATATTGTTTGGAATACATAATAAATAATTAATTACCGTTAGTCCGTTGAAACATAAGGGAAAATTATCCATTAGCATTTTAAATCCCTTTTCATAGGCCACAGCCGTTTGTTGCTTAAGAATTAAAACCCCAATTGGCACTGCACCTCCCTTTGTAGCTGTTAAGAGAACAGTAACAGATGCCATGGACACATCACAGCTAGAAGTTGAATCCATAAATATGATTTCAGAACTATTTTTCAGTTTTTGTGCTCTTTCATTTAATGGTGTTACAACAAGGACTACCCATGGATCTGTTTTATCCATTGCAACATGTATGCCTATAAAAATTATAAATATTGACTAGAAAGTATAAACTACTAAGTTTGATGAATTATTAATTCATAAAATGCCTAGTATATAATATTACCTTACCTAAAGTATTATCTTATTTTTTTATTATTTGCACAACACTAATGAATTAAATGTATTATACAGTTAACATTATAATATAAAAAAAATATGTTTCTATCAGTCTTGTAATGAAAATGTTCAATATATTTGTATATATTCAAAGTAGTTTGGTACTTTTTAAACAAATATGTAAATTAATATTTTTTTATATTAATAATAATATTATCTAAAGATTGTATTAAAAATTCAACAGATTTGAAAAAAATATTGAGTAATAATCTCTTCAGGTACAGTTTATAAAATATAAAAGTATACAAATCATTTATGGACTATTATTTCATAGAAACTGACTTTAAAAATATAATTTAAAAAAGGACCATATAATCTAATAATAATATTTCCATGTGTTTAAATTCCTTATTTAAATGCCGCATAAAATAAGATTAAACCTATTACACATTACATATTATAGTATATAAATATATTATAATATGTAAAATAAATTTACAAAATATGTTATAAAAAAATAATGTAAGACAATGTTATTATACTACCTAATTATGATACTTAGCCATTTTTATATATTCAAGAATAATACCTTGGTTTAAATAATCTGGGATTTTTTCTTCCAATCTCTCAAAAGATTCCTTAAAACTTCCATAGTTTTCTTCCAAATATTTATGCCACAGTCTATATATAGTCCAAGGTCTTGGATTCAATGCACTATTAGCCAATGAAACTATATAATTTGGAAGAGTACGAAGTCTAGATATATTCTGTTTTATTGCTTAACTAGGAGAAAGTCCATCAGCAAAATATTTTAGAAAAACAGATTTTACTTCTGGATCAATAAATAATCGCTTTAGAGCATCAGCACTACCACAGTTATGGCTAAAAAAAGGATTCATTTTAATAACAGTGTTTAGAGGAGGGTCTCTTTTTAAGTATTCATCATTTTTCTTAGATCCTTTTGTCACAATTTTTATCAAAATATCAATAAATGCATCACATTTTTGGTTTTTTTTACTGATTTCCACTTTTCTATGTGAACTAAAACTGCACACCCATTTGCTATATATTACAAACCTATAAAAGTCAATACATTGTAGGATGACTTAAAATAAAAAAAATAGGCACTAAGAATTTTTTACTTTTGGCCCTTCAAATTAGATTTTCATATCCCATTGGCCATTAGACAATATAAGAAAAGTAATATAGAAAATTTAAAGATTTAACTTTTGAAGCAATTTCACTACTCCAAAGATGATGATAACAAAAAAAAAAAATATAATTTTAAAATAATATTCATTTATCATTTCACTCAGAATGAATAATTTAATATTTTTTATTTTTTATTTTTTTATATTTAATATTTTTTTTTTACTTTTAGTTATTAGGTACTTATAAAAAATAAATTATTTCAGCACTCAAATTGGTTATACCCTTACCTAACTATATACTAGGTAATTAAAATTAACAAATTCAATTGAATTAAAATTGATTATACTTTAAATTTAATAGATAAAATATACTTACCGACTACTATTTCCTTTATTCAACCTATTACCTTGTATCCAATAACTATCATCAAATTTTCCAAATTTCCTAATAAAACTTTTAGCATCATCTTTATCATCCATATCGATGGCCAGTGGCAGTGGTTAGACGGTTGATCCAAATGCCGTTTAAGGTGGTACCGTGACCGTTTCGGATTGTCGGTTACCCCACAAATGATGTTAAGTCAACAAGCGGCGTCTGCGAAGACGGCGGCGGAATTGTATTGCACGACGGTGGTACGCGTTCCGCCAGAAACTTGACGGCGACGAAGAGTATAGCCGACCCTTTTACCCAATACAATATTTTGAAGACTGAATTCATTCACTAAACCATATTTACCATATTATATCATATTAAATTATATTATAGACATAATATATCAATGGTAATAGTAATAATAATGATAATAATAATATCATCAAAATAAAAAAGTTGCTCTGCTGTATAGTAGATTATAAGTTTGTCACTGTATAAATGGATAGTATTAAATTTGAATTCAATGATATAATATCATTGTATAAAAAAAAACGATTCTGATCGGAGGTTAGGTATAAGGCATATTATATACTTATCTATATAGTATTAAAAAAAAATGAGCTATAATAGGTACCTATAATAAATTCCAAACTAATCATATCACAATATCCATTAGGAACTTATAACGCGTTATACATCAACAACAAAAAATGATACTATCATAGATATATAATAGTGTACTTTAGAAGTTTCAAGTACCCACGAATAATATACAATCATAACAAAAAAACTAAAATAGTTATTCTAGGTTTTTTATTATGTAATTTCGTCCAAATTTGAATTTAAAATTACTATAAAATAAACTGTGCTTATGTAGTTTTTAGATTTTTCGGTAATAGAGTTAACTACATATACGTGGAATCTTCTTTTAAATTTTCAATCCTTGATATAAAAGTTGAACATTTTATACATTTTTAACTAAAAAATAATTATTCAATTTTAACTTTGATACATTTTGTCAAAATTCAACAGATAAAACTTTTTTGATATTTATTGAAAAAAATTGAAAACTGTAAATGTCCGTAAACAGCTCAAAAGGAGTCAAAATATTTTGAAAATGTTATTTTGTATAGGAAATGCTAATATAAATATTCAGTGAAATTGGCATGTATCTACAGTTATTAATTTTTGAATTACAACAAAATAAGGAAATCGCTACATGAGAAATCGAGTGAATATCCAATATTGTAAAAATATGAATTTCAAACTCTCATAAAAATTTAATTTAACTTTCTTACAGACATTTTTTTTTTTTTGATGAAGATAGATAATCTTATAAGGAATCTTGTATTACATTTTAAAATCTTAGATTTAAAAAGAAAAATTTTTACGAATTCTTAATTCAAAATAATTAGCTAATTTTAGTGATTTATCCATATTTTGTCAATTTTTGAACTTTAAATGCTTATAAAAAAAAAAAACTGTGACTAAGGATTTTTAATATTTTTTATCTACCTTTGAAAAAGTATACTAGGAGTCTTCTATTAAATATTCAATCTTTTTTAACCAACAAATACAATTTTATTGATATTTTTTACAAAAAAAACTAAAAAAAAAAGGAAAATGAAAATGTCCCTAAACAGTTCAAAATAAATCAAAATATTTTGAAAATGTTATCGTGTATAGAAAATGCAAATATAAACAATCAGTGAAAATTTCATGTATCTGCGGTCATTTGTTTTAAAGTTACACCAAAAACCAAATTAAATTTTGTAAAAAATCGATTTTGCGTAAAAATTACCGTTTTTCCTTAATTTTTCTTTTGTTTTTCTTGGCGCTTTTGAAAATTACTGGGAATTTTAAATTTTGACCTCCCCAATGCACCAACGATATTCACTTTGCAATCAAACAGGATATTGAAGTTTAAAATCGAAGTATTATTTCGACTACTTATCGTGTACACAGGCACAAAAAAAAAAACACACATCATTGTAAAATCCATACATTCATAGTTCCACTCAGAATCTAAAAATGTCTACAAGCACATCGAATTAAATGTTTATGAGCGTTTGAAGTTCTTATTTTAATAACATTGGATATTCACTCGATTTCTCATATAGCGATTTTGTTATTGTGTTATAATTTAAAAACTAATAATTATTGTACATGCATGAAAATTTCACTGAATATTTATATTAGCATTTTCTATACAGCATACAATTTTGAAAATATTTTGACTCTTTTTGAGTTATTTACGGATATTTTCAGTTTCCAATTGTTGAGTTTTTTATTCTATAAATATCAATAAAGTTTTATCTGTTTTGCCAAAAAGTGTAAAAATTTAATACAACGCTCCTGATATATTGTTACAATATCAGTTGAAAAATATCAAAAATACATAGGCAAAATTTTCTTTTATGAGCATTTAAAGATCGAATTTTGACAAAATTAAATATTAGATACTAAAAACTGAAATAATATTTGATAGGAAAGTTACCAAATTGAGATCAGAATCAACATACAAAATACTGTAGAAACAATTTTTAACCTACGTTTGTAAACTAAAAACAACATCGTTGTTTTTAAAAGTCCACATGTATTTGAAAAATTAGATCGATAATTATAAATTAATATCTTATGAACAATTTTATTTAATTAAAAAAAAAATAAAACAATAATATAAATTATTATAATGTTATAGTTTGCTATATAATTTTAAAATGTTTAATATGATGCCTTACTAAGTGTTGAAAAATAGTCAAAACACACATATTTATGTCCTTACTTATTCGGATTTCGTTCAGAGAGATGAGAACTTCAATGATAAGCATTTAAGTACTATAAATATTTATAGCAACAATTTCCAAGGCTATAAACTAATTAAAACCACAGTTGTTTTATAAAATACACTTAAATATAATAATATTATACAATAGGTATTTAAATATTATTTAGAAGATTACTTTTTTTATGTTTAAATATAATAACATTTTAAAACTTTATTCCAAACTGTACTAAAACACGAATTATTTTTCATACCTACAACTGAAAAGTCAGATATGATTTTCAACGTTTATGTCCCATGTAGCGATTTTCTTATTTTTTTGTAATTCAAAAACGAATAACTGCATGTAGGTACTACTATACTGTACGTCGTCATACCGATAATTATTTGATTTATTAAAACGAAATAATAATCACCTAATATGTGCGTGTTACGAATAATATTATTATATTTCGTCGTTTGCGATCGAATATTATCTATGATAATAAAATAGCCATAACAGTGTCTTGATCGCTGCGAAGTCCGACCTTTGGGTTGAACATATTAATGTATTTTGATTAAACGAATGACTGCTCAGTAATAATTATTAATGCTTGTTAAACTGGCGAAACGTGTTTACATATTATTATAATTAATATTAAACTATATAATACGCGTATGGGGATTTTTAATATAGTCGACTTGGTAAACGTAAAAACCGTCAGAAATTAGTAAGGCCACCAGATTGATAAGACTGTTGTTGTTAATTTATCGACACGCAAAAAATGTGCCTTGACCTTTAGAATTATTTCAAATCGCTAGTTTTATTTTGCTATACTCCGAACGAATACTCGTCGTTGTTAAAATAACTAGGTAGGTACCTACTGTAAATATTATTGTAAAAAAATGCTCAAGAACATATTATTATTATTATTATTATTATTATAGGCTAATTAGGTTAATATGCATTATATTATTCCCTCAAGCAAGTCTCCGTTATAAAAAAACATGTACTATCGTAAACATCGCAATAAAAACCGTATTTTTAGCGTTATTTTACTTATTGTTCATCATAAGTTTTGCACATACGACACACCTATCTACCTATATCTGTATAATATATTATATTTCGATGTGTCTATAATACATTTATTTATATTATATACCTATACTTGTGCGTGTTTTTCTTATTTTTATTTCCGTTTAGATAAACAAAGGTACCTATTTACGTTATAATAATAGGTATTATATTGTAATCGCGTGTAACACACACATGTATACATTTATATATATACATTATATATATAATTGTATATACAGAGTGCCCACCGTGTTCGTTTTCTTGCACGTCTGTACGCCAACTGTAATCAAGTTCTACAGCTTGGCTACCTATCTATGTAGGTATTCGTGTTTCAAAAAACACACTTAGGCCCAACAAAGACCACTTTATTTAAAATGGGAAGAGGGAGTGTAGACCTCATGTTTTTTTATTAGGTATTAATAAAAGCCAAATATGAGAAACAGTCTTACAGAGTTAATAGGTGTAGGGCGATCAAATATATTTCTGGGGGAGGGGGGCTATACATTTTCAATCTGGTGTCTCGTGGGGGCCTCTGTCCTCACACCAGCATTTGGTGAAAATGTCAACTATTTATGGTAATTCGTCGTCTTTGAATTACAACAAAATATCAAAAATTGGTTGAGGAGAAATAGTTAATTTGAGTGTGAATAACCAATGTCAAAAAAATTTGAACTTCTAACGCTTATAAAAAATGAGTGTGACTTTGCGTAAATTTATTTTTGTTATAGCTAGAAAAACTCATGAGGAATGTTGTACTACATTTCTAAATCTTAGATAGGTATAAATAGAAAATATTTAATGAATTCCTAACTTAAAGTAATATGAAAATTGTCCTGACTTTTATGAATTTCGTCAAAATTATATTTTTAAACGCTCATAAAAAAATATTGTGATTGCATTGACAACTGATGTGCAACTTTGTATTAAATTTTCCAACGTTTTGACCAAGTGAAAATAACCACATTTAAAGTAGAAAAATCTTCATAAAATAAAAAAATCTCATTATAATATGTCTCAAATAGCTCAAAAAGTATAAACAAATTTAGTGATATTTTTCAAGTAAGTATTTACGGATATTTATTTTTAAGTTGCCTAGAACAAAAAAACAATATTGAATTTTTCGAAAACTGGTATTGCGTAAAAATGATCGTTTTACCTTATTTTTTTTTTCTTGATTATTATTAAGAATAATAATTATGATGTGATCAATAATTACAAATGTGATAATATTAGTAAGTATGATATTATCATGGTTTTACAATTACCTAAACGAAATACACAACAATAAGTCTGGGGGGTCCAAACTTGGGGAGCTAAGAGGCCCCCTCCCCGAGCCATCTAGATACCCCTATGACAGAGTTGCAGCTTACTCTTAGCTAATTGTATGCGTCATTGAAGAAAACATAATATTGCGTGACTATTAATTATTATCAAATATAATATAATATTGACTAAAATAAATAAAAAAATTTGGGAGGATTAGACGTGTTGACTCGTTTAACTATTAAAAGTTATATCCATATTATTTTGTCTATCGTAGTAAGGCGTATAACTATTTTGAATACAGCAATTTGAACACGTCAAAAGCTTTTTTTCTTGTTTTCGAATTTGTCTTGGAGGGGTGCCATTTCACCCATGTAATACGGACATTTTGGTTTATTTTCTACGCGAGTTTACTAGTTTAGGTTAACAGAAAAACACACTATCAACACTGCAGTGATTGATCGGTCTGTTTTATGTATATTATCGATGTAAAATTATCGACCTCTGGCTCTGAAATATCACGGTATACGAAACATCCTGTATACGGTTCCCGCACAACGAGGTCCGTACGTAGATTCGAGTGTTATAAACTTATTAATATAATAACCGAATGTAATCGCGATTTACAGTAATAAGCGATCATTAGTGCGTCAAGAAAGATTGCCTCGTTATCGAGACCAATAACACAACGGTTTCAATTGGCCGACACGAAATAATCGTTGTGATGCACTACGTAGGTATATCATATTATCGACGGGCCCCGACTATAAAACGCTGTTAAACGTCGGCTACTAACCACGAAACGCCGGCTAGAGCAAACTTTGGCGTCGCAGTTACTCATCTCGTATACGTTTATTAACACATCATCATTAACAATTATTAACGTGCCAGATCGATATCGTCTGTGAACAGTGTGACACGTTGTGCAGGCGAGGAGGACACCTGTTGTACCACTATCGGTTTTACCACCCACACACACACCGACTGCTCGTTTATCGTCGCAACGTGTGCAATTACTGCACTGCAACAACTATATAATTGCACTTTAATATCATATTAACAATAATATAGGCACCGAAAGACACTCAACAATGGTCGCTGAAAACGAAAAAAATGACAATGTGATCGTAAGTACACACAAGTATATAATATAATAATATATATATAATATAGAGTATCGCGGTGTTGCGAGAGAATAATACTATTATTGGAGACTCGCTATAATAAATTCGCTCAATTATTATACGCGGTGCGTACGAATATTATTGTCGAACCACGAACACGACGTAAATACGTAATTATATTATGATATACGACAATCTATAATATGATATTAATTGTTTCTCTATAGACGAGTGAGGCAATCAAATCAAAATATTGATTTGTGTTAAGGCGAAAGTTCAGCATAATATTATAGTAATAGTTGCGTCAAATACGTTGATATAAGTGACCCTAACATTGGTGTATTTGCCTTTTAGAGCTTGACACGATGCGGAGATATCAATGCGATTTACAAAACATTATGCAATTAATTAACTCCAATATATTCGTTTCGGGCAATTATTACTTTCACACACTTGTTTGGGTGGCTCATGGTGAAGTTTATTTTACTTCCAAAGACGTATCTTTTGTATAATTAAACAGTCCAGAGTTCAAAACAGATTTGAATTAGCAAACAACTTTGTTTATAACGAGTTTTTCATTTTTTTTATGCTTTTTAGACTTTTTTCTTCATAAGATTATATTAAATAAAATCACAAAATATTTAATATAACTCGGATAAAATATATTTAAGTAAACGATAAAAAAAAAGAAAAAATACTGATGAAAATATTACAATTTTAGACTGATTTTTTTTTCAAATTCGTTTACTTAATTATTCGATAATTATATATCGATCAAACAAGAAAAAATTTTAAGTAAATTAAAAAAAAAGTGAGATAAGTGCATGTGTGCATGTGTGTGAGGAAGTTATACATCATGAAATTTACTGATGATAATTTACTACGCACATAACCTAATTGTTCGAAAATAAGAACGTAGTATTCGTATTGCCTACAACTAACTATCCTTACAAAAATATAGCATTGTTGGGTAATGAGTAATGACGTTGTGTTACACGACCTACCTTCTTCGCGGTGGCTCGATCGAATGTCTGTTAGTTAGTGTGTATCGCTTAAATCGCGGCCACTCTCGTTAGCATTTGTGCTTGTGCCAAAAATTATGCCTATATATTTTTAATATTAGATTCTGAGAGGAGCGAGGAAGCTAGTGGTTTTACAATGGTGTTTATTTTTTTTTTTTTCTTTTTATATCCTGTATACACACAATTTCTACAAGAAGGATTTCTTTGATTTCAACATATAGTACCTTAACTTTTAGCAAATTGGATCAATATGGTACTTTTAAGAAGTCATTTATCGATTTTATCAATAGTTATTTAATGCCACGGTAAAAACCACCGAAAAATTACGAAAACCGATAAAAATTGGATTTTAATTTCTAACTCTTTGTTTATTACCATAGAAACGAATTAAAAATAATAATATTATAATATTAATTCAACTTACATGATATAATAATTAATGACAATATAAAATATCCAGATTGACAACCGTCTCCACTCAGAATCGTTTTTCATATACAATGATAGAATATCATTGAATTTAAGTTTAATACAATCCATTATACAATGGCCCACTTGTAATCTACTGTACAGCAGAGCGACATCCACTTACCCGCTTTTTTTCAACTGCTATTGTAAAAATATATATTTAGCCTTGTATTACATTTTCACGCTTTTCGGCCTAAACAAATAAAACTTTATTGATATTCATAGAAAAAAAAAATTTTAATGCGTTACTCAAAAACTATTTAAGCATCCCCTCTCGTTACTTTTAGATACAAGCAATTGGAATTACATATCTTGTTAGGATAGTTTCAAAGAAAACTGTAATGAAGTTACACTTTTCAATCTGTCACTATGTTACTTTCATGTTACAAAAAAAAAGAAAAACATGACATGGACTTTTCTTTAATTTCTACAAAGTATTGATAGTTTTTAATCAAATACTAACGTATGTAGAATAATGTATAGGTATTAATAATAGTGTTAATATGAACGAGAATCAGTATGTTAAAATTATAAAAGGTGGGCAAGTGGGTGTCACACTGCTATACAGTACCTAAATAACAAGTGGGTTACTGTAATTGATTGTGTTAAATTTGGATTCAATAATATATAAAAGCATTGTATACGAAAAATGATTTCAAGCGAAGACGGTCAGTCAGTCTATGATATTACTGAGTATATATAAAAATATTAATAAAGTAACTTATATATTTACGTGTAACCTTTTTTTAAACGGTTAAAAATTAATAAAATTATTAAAAAATGTTTATGTATTTCTAACTCAAAATAATTTGCACATTTCCATTCTTTTAAAGAAGAAAGATTCTTTTGTTAAAATTCGATCTTCTAATGTTTATAAAAGAAAAATGTGACCATGGATTTATGATATTTTTCAAATGTCACTGTAACAACATATTAGGAACCTTGTATTAAATTTCCAAGCTAATACAATTTTATTGATATTCATAGAAAAAAAACTAAAAAAATTGGAAACTGAAAATGTCCGTAAACAGTTCAAAACAAATCAAAATATTTTGAATTTTTTATCGTGTATAGAAAATGCTGATATAAACATTCATTCAAATGTTCATGTACCTACGGTAATTTGTTTTAGAGTTACACCAAAAACCAAAATTGACTTTATCGAAAACCAATTTATTTGGATAATTAATACTTACAATACTTAATCTATTTTTGTAACAGTATTACGTATTTACCGTATAGTTTTTTTTTAGACCTTATTGTCAGCATACAGTGATAGTGGTATTTTAATATATTTAATGTTAAATAAAAAGTTGTTCTAATTAAATCAGCGTAACATACAAACTATAATACTAAACGTATCTTATAATATGATAAAGTTTCAACGAATTGAGATAAAATGCATATCTAGGTAATAGATATTTCAATTCAAAAGAGAAAAAAGAATATTATACTTGTAATCTCTAAAATAGCGTTTATGACTGTAGAACCAAAAATGTACAAATATTTTTATTAATAGACTTTTTTTTTTAATACAATTAGTATAATAATAATATGTTTGTTGTATATTATATAATATTAATTGATTTTTGTATTATCGAATAGTGAAAATAAATTTACATACTACTGTATGCATAGTTAAATAACTTTATACGAACTTTTAACTAAATAGATTATTCTTATTTCTTTGTTATCGTGTGAAATATAGAATGAAGAAATGGAAGTCGAAGATCCTTTCTGTCTGGAATCAAGTCCCCTAAAATTAACATTTGAGGATATAACGTCTGCCGCTTACAAGATAAAAGATGGTGTAATCAAGACAGCGTGTACCGTGAGCTTATTGTTTTAAGTAGATATTTGATTTGATTTAACTATATTAATATTTAATTGTACATTATTCGCGTGCAGAAATCGCATTTGTCCAGTCTTGTCAACATGGAACTTTATTTGAAAAAGGACTTTGTGCAGTACACCGGAAGGTATTATTAACAAATTATTTAAATCGATTGCAATCAACGTCTATTTAAATATATAACGACGTTTATATAATATACATAATATCTATATATATATAAATATTCAATATATACTTATATCTATAGTTTTGGGGGTTTATTTGGTGAATGAAATAACCTATCCTAGAAAACAACGTTACTTCTAAAATATTACCATTAATTTCAAATTTTGTCTTGGAATCGGTTAGGTCATGTATCGCAGGAACTCGACTATAGCATATTATGTTTGCATTTTTTAATATATAACATATAAAGGTATTCAGTTCAAAAATATTAATAGTTGTATATTGACTCGAAGAAACTACATTCATAATGGCCGTTAAGTTTTGCTTTTTGAGTAATTACTAAAAATCATAAATATTTTCGTGTATTGCAGCTTCAAGGAACGCGGAGCGTGCTATGCTCTGATGATGTTGTCTGACGAGCACAAGCGAAACGGCGTGATATCTGCGTCTTTGGGTAACCACGCGCAGGCTCTATGTTACCATGGTAAGCGGCTAGGAGTGCCGGTGACGGTGGTTATGCCCACTGTTGCTCCGATAATAAAAATTGAGGCCTGCAGGAATTTTGGCGCAACCGTCATCGTTAAGGGCATCAACATGAAGGAGTCCAAGCACATAGCTCTCAAGCTGTCCAAAGAGAAAGACATTATTTACATCAATGGGTATGTACAGTGGATAATATTATGCTAATTTAGTAATGCTACAGCAGTGCAGTGCCATATTAGAATAGGAATTTAATTTAACCACGCATTGTACATTTAAATCAAAATATTATATCGTAATAAATTATATTGTGTGAGTTTTCCACCACCATAGCGTTAACTTATTATTCAATTCCTCGTTTCAGTGGATCACTCACCTCTAAATAATAGGTACTTAAATATTTCTTCATATTTGTGTGTTAACGATTTTCATTTTTTCCACATCAGAGTTCACCATTGAGCACTACAAAAGTCCGAGATTACTTACTTTCTACAGCAATCAATAAATATTAACATAATATATAAAATGTAATAAACAATCAATATTTAAGTATTTTACAAAGGATTGTCCCATACAGGTACGATCACCCTCACATAATGGCCGGCCAAGGTACAGTGGGACTTGAAATATTAGAAGACGTTCCGGATGCTGATGCGATCGTCGTTCCGGTCGGTGGTGGTGGTCTGCTGGCTGGCGTGTCATTGGCTGTCAAAACACTGAAAAAAGACTGCAAAATAATCGTGAGTATAATATTATGATTTTCACAGTACCGCGAAATAATGTTTGAAAAACAAAATTGTATTAAGTATTCAAACGGTTCTATGTATACTTTTAAAATCTGTACATATAGTATTTTTTAATTTTTCTCCAATGAGGATTTTATCCTGTCTTTTTATATTTTTTTTTATCGATGAATCTTGGAATGAATAATATCAACATATTATAGTTTCATATTATTATGGAATCTTAACAAATAGAAAATGTTCTCTAAATTAAAATAATTTGGAGATATTGTGATTTTCCGGTTTTCTTAATAACTTTTAAATGTGTCTAATGTCTATATATTATGCAGGGTGATTCTTTTATCATGAAACACTGATTAATATTTTTCTAAGTATTTTGATTCATAAAAATCGAATTTAGGGCTAGTAGTATATGAGTTATAAGTATTTAAAGTTTTGATGGGCGAAGTGGCGTGGTACGGGGTTACCCCGCAGAATGTTTGTCCATTACTCCGCTTATCTAAGCTTTAAATATTTATAACTCATAAACTACTCATCATAAATTCGATTTTTATGAATTAAATACTTAGAAAAATACTCTACTCTGTAGATCAAAAAAGTAAAAACTTATAAAAGTATTAGGATAAAAAATATTTAAAAATATGATTTTTTAATAAAAACATTGTTTTTTAACAACTCTAATATATATGTAAAAAAAAATGTTCACCAACATATTTTATTCTTTTTGAAATAATGAGTGTTTTATGATAAATGAATCACCTTGTATAATAATATATTTTTAAATGCATTCAAATCATAGCTTGCATTTGAAAAAAAAAATCCGTTTTACGTTATTTACAATTAAAACGTTACACAATTTTGGGTTTATCGTTATCCAGAATTAAAACGTTGTATAGTTTTGGTGTTTATCGTTATTTAGAATAAATACATTATTTTACCCGATATTTTCCAACAATCCAGTAAGTAGTTTACTAATTAATTTTTTTCAACATTGTTAGGTACCAGAAAATTATAATTTGTTATTTTATTAATATTGGTATAAATAGTATTCTATATACTTAACACCTAGGTATTTTATATAATTACGTTGGACATTTTAATTGAATATGTTAATAATCTAAAAACAAAAATAATTAACTAGTTAAGTTAAAAAGTTAAAAAAATTAACTTTTTAACAAGTTAATGCCCACCTTTGCATTTTCAGTACTCGGGTAGAAGTTGTTTTACCCATGATTGCGTTATTTGTTTTAATATGTGGCTAATATAAATAAAACAGATGTTTTAACAACAGTATACTAACACTCACAAGAGGACCGCAGTAGTACAGACTAAAGAGTAGACAAAGTACAGAGTGAATACATAATAAGTTTATACTTTAAACTTCTTCAGAGCAATTATCGGGGCATCATCAATCATTATTAATGATAATTAATACTATTATTAAACTAGGTATTTGCTTTTTATCAATTCAATTTAAAAAATATCAATAACTCCAAAAAAATGTGGGTAGGTAATGTCCTGGATACGAATTACGAAATATAATATAATCAATTCTTAGATTTTTTTCTAAGACAAAAGTAAATAGTATGAAATAAAATATATTTCTATGAAACCAATATATTATATATTTATATAACCTTAATTTTAAATAAATGGATTTTAAATATTCAAATAATTTTGTTTTGCGTTATTTTTTGTTTAATGATATTCTATAAATTACGTTTTGAGTTATTTTTTGTTTAATGATATATTATATATATTGTTATTCGTTATGCTTTGTTTTGCGGTATTTAATTATTTTTGATTATCGCTTTCCATTATAATTACGTTTACAAATTTCAATCGTTATTTGTCAAATATAACGTTATTATAACGTTTGCAAGTCCTGATTCAAATATATTATTATGCTAATCTATAGTATTCAAATATTATAACACGGCGTATTGAGTAGGCAATTTAGCTACACCACTACAGCCATTCGAGTAGCGAGAAAAACATTTTATGTACTATCTATATCTAAGATTATTATTATATTATTTTGGTGACTTGTCAGTATATGTCAAATTACAAGTAAATGTACATTATTATGTAACATGTTTAAGCCTATTTTGGACATTTTATATTCTATATGAATTTGTGTGTATTTAAGGCTCCTGCAAATATGTAATTTTTAAGGAGCTGTGTTTGTAGGCAACTATGTCGTTCTTGCTATTACTGTTCATCTTTGTGTGTGTAGTAAATGATCATTAGTGTGTGTATACTCCCCTACCATCACCCACAACCCACATCAATATACAGTTCATTGTTATTTCTTGTCTCGTTTATGGTCACACGCATGCACATGCACAAGTCATTTAAAGTCTTTAGATCAAAATATTCAAAACCAATTTATGGATGTGAAATAGCCGTCTTACTGACAAAATATAAGGTACTTCTAGTGGTTCGATTTAAAAAATTTAAAAATGTTTATGTTGGTAAACAAGTTTAGCTTGCAGTGGTCGGAGCACTTTTTCAATTTTGGCAAATTCTTGACGGGAATAAATATTTTACATATTATAAATTTATAAATTTTTAATATTGAATATATTCAAAAATATCTAAAATATAAAAAAATATGCTCCAACCTATGCAAAGTAAACTTGTTGACCAATTAAAACATTTTTACATTATTTAAATCGAACAACTAGAAGTACTTTAATTTTTGTCGGTCGCTAAGGTCATTTTGATGAAAAATTAATAGGGACCTTAATCAGTAGATTTCTGAGGCACATTAATATATAAATGAATATAATATTATTGAAACGACATAAAAGTATAGTACCACCTGAAAAAACTGCATGACATTAGTAAGACAGATTTTAATTTTGTAAAAAATTTTTTTTCATACACATGCGCTATATTTGAAACAATTTTTATTATTCAAAAAACGATTTATGTTAGGACGTATCATATGTGTAGAACAAAAAAATGCTAATAAATAAGTTTAATAAATATTTAAAAATTACAATAATTTTAACATACTTAATTTTGTTAATGAATTTGCAGAACCCGTTAACAAAATTAAAACCAGTCAAACCAAAATATAATTTATCTGTATTTTAATATCTTACATGGTTTATAGAAAAACTTTAAAGTATAACTTTACGTATCCGAATATGTTGACCTGTATCTCAGGCATTTCGCATTTGTAAAAACTCATTAATTAAATTTTTTCAAAATTTTAATATCAAAACTACCTCCTCGTTTAAATTTTAAATTAAATTTATATTATAGGTACAATTCACATATAATTGAATATCTGAGATCCCGAATAATAACAAAATATTATTATTCGAATTTCGATTTTAATGAATCAACAAGTGGACATGGCTTGTGAATCACTTTATATAATATTACTTTTTATATGTATTGTATAAAGCGCCATAATGATAATAATATATTATTATATATTATAATATATATACTGTGAGCTATTGAGAAAGTGTAGTGACTTGGGTTATTTGAATGTTATCAGAGTATAATTCCATATTTTATTGTTTTCAGGGCGTTGAATCCGACCGCGTGCCGAGTTTCACTAAAGCCATGGAACATGGTAGTCCAGTAACCGTCGATGGCAAAAGCACGTTGGCCGATGGCTTGGCCGTGCCAAGAGTCGGGTGTAACGCGTTTGCCACCGCCGCTGGTTTGGTTGATAAAATGGTAAGTACGCGTAGTCTAAATCGGTTGTCCCGTACAAGGTAAGGTCCCGGCTAAAATATTATATCCAATCACATTCTCCAAGCACAACAACACGCGAATATTAAAAAAATTAAAATTAGAGAAAATTATTGGGTTAGAACTTGGTTCATGGTCTGATCCAGGGGTAGACTAGGACCCATTCAGCCCACTGTTATGAAAACAAATCGGCACTATACAATAAATTACTACCTACCCTAACTTTTAGAACTTAACTATTGACTTTTGGCTACTCACGAATCACCATAATCAATAGGGAGATAGGTGATGAATGTTTTTAAAATTTCAATTTATTTGAGGTAATATTAATTGTTCTTTATTTGTATTGTACTTTAAATCATAAATCATAGGTAAAATGTAGAGTATAATAATTGTGAATAAAGTGATGGATAGATAGATTTTTTCACTTGGGTACATAATAATTTAAGGAATAATGAATTACTTAATAAGTAGGTAACTCATACTTAATATAGATCTATTTACAACTATTTATTCTTTGGTTATACTTAAAGCAATCCATATTTTGTTAAATCAATTGTTTTGGGTCATTGACAACGGCCATATTTTTTTTTTATACATTTTCAAGTTGTAACAAATTTAAAATTTAAATTATTTTCTAACTTTTATTTTAGATTCTGAACATAGCTATGAATGCGTTGATTTTATAATGATGTATGTTTTTTTGTCTGTCATGAACTTTTGGAATGGTAAAAAATAAAAATCATCAGATTTTTATTTCAGTATATTTTTCGAAAAGAAAGTTAATTCCTAGTTGGTGTATTAAAGAGGTCAACATTTTTTTTTTTTTTTATTTAGTGTAGGTAACTCAAATCTTATAACCTTAGATACTTTAAATTTTCACCAAATATTAATATAACCATATTATAATATGATAAGTGATACAATTTTAAAAATAAATAAATGTTCTATAATTATCTAATAAGTAATTAAGTGTAATAGCAGTATAATATTGCTTCATTCTCATCAGAATGTAATTTTAGACAATAGTACCTACTGTCATAATATTTCAAATGAATGCTCAAAACATGGAAATTCAATCCATTACACGTGGCTCGGCTCGTGGGCTATGGCTCAACTTGAGCCACTTAAGTTGGTTTGGTATTATAGAGTATCATAGAAGTGCTGTGGGAATGGTTAAACCTACTTGTAGTGAAGTAAATTTGTATAATACAAATCACAAATGTATAATATCGTATTATACATGGTTTTATACAGCGTGTATAGACTTATTTTATACAATGGTATGAAATCTATATAAAACTTCTTTTTCTGTAAGTGGATAAACTGTTTGAAGAAAATTGACAAATAAAAATGTTTGTTAAATTTAAATATGTTTCAATTATTTACAAACAAAAAAGTATTAATTATTTTATTTTCTATTATTTTTTTTAAAAAAAAAACAGTTATTACTTATTTTACTTATTATTTAAAAAGGAAACTAAAAGACTAAAGTGTTAAAATTGTTAATATTAACTATTAATAATTACTATTGTTATTTTTTTTACATCAAACATTTATTTTATTTATTATTTAGAAAAAATAACCAAAAGAGTCATTTATGTTTATTAAAATTGTTAATTATTACTTAACTTGTTGACTTTGTTATTACTTTTAAATTTAATTTATATTATTTTTTTTATTTGTTTTAAAAAGATTCAATTTTCAAATGGGAAATGGACAATGGTTGAGTAATCAAGTTTAAATTGTATATGTAATTTTAAATTTGCATATCTTTTAATACATTATTACATACGGTATAAAATGTGTATAATACTTTATGATACAAACAATTATTATACCATACTTAAATATAACAGTATTATACAAAGTTTAATTCAAGTATAATACAAGGTATAATAGTATTATTACGGTATAATACAAAAAAAATAAAATACCGTATTTTAACATCACTACCTACTTGGCACAGCGTGAGGCTCGCCGAGCGTCTCGTGTTTCCACAAAGTGGTTCCTTAGTAGTACCGAGAGTCACGGGTCACGAACCGACAGCCAAGCCAGGGCGAGCCGAGCCTAGCTGTTTCGTTGGGTTTCGTGAGGTTTAGTGAGGTTTAATCCAACCTAACACCGCTAACGGCATTGGCCTGCATTATTATTTAGATATAAATTAATTCTATAACGACAGCGCCATCTAGTGCTGCGAAATTATTTTTAACTCTAATAATATGCGAGTTGAGAACTGGCCCTCAGAGCTGCTAAATTTTCTAGTTAGATAGCGCTGTCATATACGATTTGCAGTGATGTAAGGATTGTGAACAAATCAATTACTTTTTAGAAAATTTATTGAGGAGCTCCAGCTCAAGGGTACTATTATGAGTCCTATTATTTTCAATATTTTCCCATCTGCCACGTGAAATATTTCAACTGGAAAGAACGGACATAATATCATTGTAAAGTTTGCAATAAAACTTGCAAAAGTTGTGATAATAAAATAATTTTATTGCATCACTGATTTATAATATTATATTATATTACTCGTCACGTGTATAATATTATAGATTGTAATGGTATTGAGAGTAGTATCAGCGGGCGAAAGCCCACCTTAGGGTCAAATAAAAATGAGTTCTCGTAATATACGATATTAAGACATGATTCAGTATATGACTCAATATATTTTGGTAAATCAGTAAATGCATTTGAACAACAGCCTGTTGCTACCGCTTTTACACCTCTTACACCTATAGGTGTGTTTACAAACCACCACATCATGTTATGTAGTATTCAAAATGTAACAGTTAATGGGTAAATAATTATTGTAGAGGGCCCTAAAGAAAGTTACAATAATTTTTTTAAATTAAAAATAATCCATGGTTCATATTTTAGAAAAAATCAACTTACCGTATTGGGAGATAAACATTAGTAAATAGAAATATAAAAATATACCACCGATAATTTAAATAATAAAAAAATATTATAAGTAATAATAGAGTTATTATGTTTTTAACAGAATTATATATTTTTATTATTTATAAGTTAAAAATAAAATATAAAATACAAGGTCCCGGAAATATGTCATCAGTATGCTCACCGAAACAAGTCTGTATTATAATAGTCACAATATTTTTTATTTTTCCTTGTGGTAACGACGACGTTTCTGGAACTTCTTGCGAATTACTTCGGCAACGCCACCATCGTTCATTAATTAATTATTAATGACATACAACAATTTACGAAACTTTCAGGAAACCGGTGACTACTATCCATAGCTATATGGCTAGTGTATATGTGTAGACTCCGGGCTGCCCGAGGGTCTACATTTAGTTTTTACAACTGACCTGGTCGATAAGGGATATACAGGTTATTTCTGTATTATAGTCACTATCTGTTTATATCCCTTTATCGTGTATGTGGACCAAAGGGTCTTAGCTATAATCTCCCACCCACTACCATTTGATCCGAACACAGTGAAACAACGGATTACTGTAGACTTAAACTCATGTATTGATAGCGGTGAAACTATCTTTTTCTAGATTGTTGTTACGGAGGAATGGATATCAATGGCAATTCTACGACTTGTCGAGTCGGAGAAGTGCGTAGTGGAAGGCGCCGGAGCCATCGGACTAGCAGCCGTGTTGTCTGGTACTTTGGATGAGTTTGCGGGAAAAAAGTGAGTGGGTAGTATAATAATCGTAGTCGAATCGCTGCTTTTAATGTGATAGAATATTAGTCGTTTCCAGGCATCTACCCTTATCACAGACGGTAAAAGTTTCTAGAAGATTTATGAATTAAAAATGAACTTATAATAACATTGATATGTTTTATGACCAATTAATATACTAGGTACATAAGTGGTATCATTTTAAAAATAAAGCAATATTACATATTTTGTGGGGCGGTCATTATAGTATAAGCTATTAATAATAATAAATTATCAATACTGACAATACGGAAAATTAATTGGCTCTAAAAAGTATAATAATACTATATTAAATGTAAGTACTATTAAATAAAAGTAAATTAAATAAACAAATATTAATATTGATTCAATATGCTTAAGAGGACGACGCCACACACCCATACAATGTTAATGAAAACCGTGTCATGGGAAAAAGAATCACTCAGAGTAGGAACAATCATAGTTGATAAGTTATACATTGTAAATATACATAGTACAAAGATCGATTTTGTCGAAAACTGTTGTTTCTTAAATATTTATTATACACTGAAGTATTTTTTATAAAGTGTCTCCTGTCAGATAAAACACACACAATTTTAAGATCAATCTAAAAATGATTGAAGTTTGAAAAATACTAAGAATAATGGTTATTACCCAGGGTTATTATGTTTAAAACACGAATTAAAAATATTTGTTTTAAACGTTAATTAATTTCTTAAAAATAATAAAACATAATATGTTTAAGACAGTGTAAAATCCAAGTGAATATTGTTTTTTTTTTGTTTTTTTTATCAATAATAAATAATAATAGATACCCTTCAGAAAAAAAAGTTAAATTATTAAATATTCATATCTATTATAAATCTTTCATTAATTTTTTTTTTTAATTTTATTGAATAAATTAAGAAATTTAAAATGTCTTTACTTAATAGTGAATATAATAAACATAAGTAAAATATCCAAATAAAACATCTATTCCGAAAATATTTAAAATACATTTTAAACACTTTTAAGATTTACAATAAGTAATAAATAAACAGTGAAACATATACCAGTACACGGCATATTGGTATACTTATAAGTAAATTACATATTAAATTAAAATTAAGTTATTTTAAATACAGGGCTTGCATTTGAAAAAAATTCAGTTTTATGTTGAAAATAAATATTTCTACGAAACCAATATAACTTTTAAATAAATGGATTTTAAATAATTTCTTTATGCATTATTTTTTGTTCAATGAATTCTATAAATTACGTTTTGCGACATTTTTCGTTTAGTGATATTCTATAAATCACATTTTGAGTTATTTTTTGTTTAATGGTATATACCTAATATATTTTGATGATCGTTATGTTTTAATTTGAGGTTTTTAATTATTTTTGATTATCGTTTTCCGTTATAAGCTTACAAATTTCAATCGTTTTTTTGTTAAATATAACGTTATTATAACGTTTGCAAGCCCTGTTTAAATATACCATTTAAAACACTGTTTAAAACTCAAACAATTTATTTTGTTTTAAACAGATTAAATCAGTTTTTGTCAAAAATGAAAAAATACACCAACTCTGACTTATTATACTACCTAAACAGAAATAATTATTTTTCATATGACTAATACATAATATCAAACAATTAAAACTTAGGTTTTCAATCATTGATATAAAAGTTGTCAAGTTATATTATTAGGTTTTGCTCAGTAATAAATCCAGAAAGTTTAATTTCATAAATTAAAATAATATAAAAACACAGTATTATGCTGTTATCGCAATAATTCGTTATTTCTAATATTATTAACTTGTATTACCACACACACATTTACCTTAGTTATTGCCTTTAGCTCATGTTGAAATTTGAGCCTCAGTGACAGCCTGACATTAATAAAATGTTGAATGTGATAGGCTTATGATATAATATTATGAACGTTGTCTTTGCTTGGTAGGTGACCAAGTCTGGCGTTGGTGATTATTTTTCCCCTTTAAATTTATTTAATTTAAGTTGCGCAAAACTATGTCGTTCAGTCAATAATATTATAAATTAATTGTAGGCGAATTAACGTTAATGGTAAATAATGGATTCGAGTCGTAATAAATCGTGTCATATAAGTCATCGAACGATTAGAATAATATTATTAACTGTTATTATAATATATTGACGTTATTTTCAGAGTCGTTTTGTTGCTGTGCGGTGGCAACATCGATACGTCCATACTGGGAAGGTGTTTGGACAGGGGATTGGCCATCGATGGTAGACTGGTTAAGTTCCACTCGACTTTAAGCGACAGGCCCGGTGGAATTGCGGAACTGTGCAGAATTTTGGCTACGATTGGCGTTTGCGTGAAAGACATCATACACGAAAGGGCTTGGCTGTCGGACGACGTCTTCAGCGTTAGGGTCAGTGTGTTTTAAAAAAAAAAAAAAAATATAACTTAAATCGTTAGTGTTTTGATAAATGTATATATTAATAAAATAAATGGTAAGGCACCTTTAATGATAATAAATCATAATGAATTCAATGATTTCACTCAAAATTGAAAGTAATAACCGGCTGAAAAATACGTGCGTTAAAAAATTTGACTCGTGTTGTGAATTGTGATGCGGCCAGTGTCGGTCTGGCTGGCCAACCTAGTAGCGTGGTTTTTATATTTATTATTTATGAGAGCCAAATGCCGAAATGTCGTGATGTTTAAATGTGATTATATTATTATTTACTTTTTATAATATTATAATATAGAATATTATTCTAAACATTTATATTAAGGGGACGAACACTGGCATTTGTTGTTTCTGTCTTACAAGTGAGTATAACACTTTCGCTCAGCGGATCACGTTTAGCTTTGTTAGTTTAAAAATTGAAGTGAATCAAGTTATGACACTTGATGGTAATAACATTATCGGTGTTTGTATGTGGGTTTTTTACGATAATTCAGTTTTTAAGTGAATTGATAGCATTTTTAATTTACACTATATTATTATACACTCAAAACTGGCTAAAATATTGAACAATCGAAAAAACCCACATGACCACATATAAACACAGATAATGTTCTTACCATCGAATTTCATAATGGGTCGATTCACTATAATTTTTAAACTATTACAGTGCTAAACTTGATTTTCTGAGCTTAAATTTCATAGATATATTAATATGTCTATTGTAAATTTGCTATGCCACGCACTTGTAAGACGGAGACAACAAACAGCCGTGTTAAATTCTCTTAACTTCAAAAACAAAATGGTATCCAACCAATGAAATCCTATGGTTTTGTGTTTGGCTTCTGAAAAATATTAATAATTAGGGCTCAGAATTGTTTTTAAATGCGATCTGATTTATATGAGGCGTGTCAATAAATTATGACCTGAATGTCTATGCTTATCTGTTACAGGTCAAAGTGGTATGCGAGACGAGAGACTTGAGACACGCCCGTTTGCTACAGGAAGTGATATCGAAAAACTACAGTTCTTCCGTGTTCGGCGACATACCATTACCCAAAATTCTTTGAACTAAGCATTTACGTTTTTATTTTTTTCATTAGGGTTTGATATTTCATTATATATTATTACTTAACACTGGCGCGCGGTACTACTATAATTGACATAAACTATTTAACTATTGCCATTATGTTTTATAAATAAAGAAACGCTTTATTTTTGTACTGCCAACGAAGTTATTTTATTTTTGCATTTTAACATCAAACACGCATAACAATATAATAGTTTAAATTAAAATTTTCACACAAAAATCACAACAGTTTTTACTAAATGTTGTTCGAGTAAATTGACAGATTTGGTAACACACACAACTCATTCAAAAAAACTACAGAACGGAATCGGTAACATAGGTACCTATTATTAATATTATGTAATATACTAATAAGATATGAATATAATATACAGTAATAAATAAATAAATAAAATAATAACGTAATATATAATATAGTTAACACATAGGTAACAGAAACAGAACACGTTTTTAAATATATATTAATAATTAATAATTAGATAATTAGATTAACTTATTGTTTAAATAATTTATTAATTTTCCAAACAAATAATTAAATAAAAACTAGTTGTATAGATAATAATAATAATAATATAGTTATTATAATATGTATATGATATACCTAATCAGAATAACATAATATTATAATTCATTTAGGAGGTATTTATGTTATTGTTTTGAACTTGTATTGTATTGTTATTAATAGAAGGATTAAAAAACAGCGGTGCCGAATCGATATAATATTTGGTTAAAACATTACACATAATCCTGTACCAGGTAACTGTGAATATTTTTTTATGAAATTATTAATCGAAACAATGCAGATTATTATTTTTATAATTTTGAATGGTTTTATAAATTCTATAGGCCAACAAACAAAATAAATAAAGCCGTTTAATGGCTTTTAAAAATATTCATAAATAAATTTCAGAGGTAACTGAATATTATGGTAACAATTTTTATAAATATTCATAATATAAATTCACAACAAACTTAAAATCAACAACAAATTTAAAAATAGTATTATAAATTACTTAATATATTTTGCTAGTATATTATTTTAATGTAATTTAATATAATATAATAGTTTAAAAATAGAGCTACTATTATAATATGTAAAGGTAGGTACTCTTAAAGTCTTTCCATCGTCAATAACAGAAAAACTAATATTATTATTTTATTTTAAAACTATAACAATTATTCTGGTCTATTCTAAAATATAATGGTTTTACTTCCATCTTCTTTTTCCATTACATATATTTTCCAGTCTTTTATATTCCATAGTATAAAATCTCATATTTACTTCACTTTATTCACTACCACTTATTATAATCCATATAAAATACTATGTTTAGCACCTTCAACAAAACCAACACTGACAAGTCTGCCTTAACATATACATTTTTCACACTCTGAAATCTAGAAATACAACTGTAATTTTATATTTTGACTAACGCCATTATTCGAAATCTTATTTCTAAAATAAATTATAAATTTATAAAAAATATCTAACTTTATATGGTTAAATGTAATATATTATGTAACTCTTTAAGAATACTAATCTACTATTCGATACATATATTTTCATAAGTATAATGATCTAAAGCCTACAGGAAATTGATTTTATACAACGTTTTACATTTTTTTTTTGTTTTGTAAATAATACAAACATCATGGTGATTTTACAGAAAATATAATTTTAAAATAACTATTGCTTATAAGGGTTAAAAGTAATATAATATAATCATCTATAAAAAATGTTTTTTATAATTATTTCTTGTCAGTCGTATAAAAATAATATGGTAAAATCAAGAAAATTAAATGTTGGGATGGAAAATTATTACTAAAGCAGAAGAGATTACAACCCCTTCGACCACCATAAGTCGAATTATCGACGTCATATCTGGTATCTACTTACAAACAATTTGGTGTTCCTTAACTTACTTGAGATTTTTCAACTTCCAATATTAACGC
>WHPZ01589804.1:0-21339 GCA_016617965.1 Macrosiphum rosae
CTAAGCATTTCGTTCATCAGTTTGTATAGTGTGAGACAAGGAAATAGTTCCAGGAGTTTTGTAAGGAGACCTGTTCTCCAGACTGTATCGTATGCAGCTGTAAGGTGGACTAGTACAGCTGTAGTTTTCAGGTTCATTTGGAATCCGTTTTCTATAAATGTAGTTAAGGCTGCTACTTGGTCTGTGCAACTTCGATGAGGTCTAAATCCAGCTTGTTCTTTGGGTACTACTTGATCGATAATTGGACTAATGCGATTATAGATCAATCTTTCGAGAAGTTTGTAGCTTACGCTTAGAGTAGTGCGATAGGTTGGTAGCTTTGAGGAAGGTCATTAGGTTTTTTTGGTTTGCATATCGCTATTATTTTTGTATTTTTAAATATTGCTGGTATTTTCCCATTCTCCAGAATATTGTTGAAGAAAGCTGTGAGCCATAATCGAGTGCGCACTCCACAGTATTTAAAGAATTCAGGGAATATCCCGTCTTTACCGGCCGATTTCCCAGTTTTTATTTTTTCTATCGCAGAGTTTGTTTCTTCTACTGAGAAGGGGGCAGTTATAACTGATCTTTGGTCTGCTTCACTTTTGAGAATTGCGAGTTTGGATTTTGTTATAATGATAACCACATATCTCTTGAAACTGCAGAAATTGAAGATACCCCATTAGAGGTTTTTACAGATAGTTTTGAATGCTGTTCAACAACTTCTGAATATGAAAATCCATCTGTTGATAGTGAAGATTTATGTTCTGAACTAGCAAAATGGGCTTTATTATTTAATATTTCAAAAGTAGCATTTAGTGACTTACTTAAAAGATTAAAATTATTACTGAATTTGAAGGAACTTCCACAAGATGTTCGTACATTACTAAAAACACCAAAAATTATTCAAGTAAGAGCAATGGAAGATGGACATTATTATTATTTTGGAATAGAAAATTCAATCAAGATGTTAGATGAAGAATGTGTAGGCCAATTGCCATCTGAATTGTTGTTGATGGTTGGCATAGATGGAATATCTGTTACAAAAAATCCACCTAGTCATCTTTGGCCAATTATGGGTTATTATTTTAATTTAAGTTTTAAAAAACCAGTTGTATTTTTGATTGGTTTATATTTTGGAAAAAGAAAACCAAGTGACCCAAATAATTATTTAAAATAGTTTGTTGATGAATTCAAATCGATGAAACAAATAATTATAAAATATAATAATAAAGAAGTTACAGTTAAATTACATGCTGTTATCAGTGATGCTCCAGCAAAGTCTTTTGTATTGATTTGTCGTGGTCATACTGGGAGATATTCTTATGTCCGCGGTACAACTTCTGGAGAACGAGCTCAAAATACATCATGTTTTCCAGAGTTAAACGCACCTCTGTGAACTCATAACGGGTTTATTAAGTACGAATATGAAGGTTTTCACAATGGTACTAAAATACTAGCTGAGGTTCCTTATTTTGATGTTATATTGTTGAAAATACAGATGTTATAAACACTGTAATATTAGTTAATATTTGTGATAATTAGTGTAAAGTATAAATATAATTTTTTCCATATTATAGTTTGAACCTGCAGAAAAATCAAATCATGTTGAAAATTCAAATGAAGATAACAATCATTTAACACCTACTGCAATGGAAAACAATGCAGGTAAATCACTAAAATGAATACCTAAAATGATAGATTTTAATTTATAATATTTTTTCAGATGTTATTCCGACCAGTTCCAATATAAATTGTTGCTGTAAACAAATAGATAAGTTGAAAGCTAGTATAATGAAAAGAGAAAACTACATTCTAACTCAATTTACATTATTCAACACACAACAAACAAAAGTTTCAGCTTTTCTCAGCAATTTAGATAAAAAATTAAATACATTGCTTAACCATACTCGATCTGCTATACCTCTCCCAAAATTACCAACACCGTTTATTGATTTTTTACCATTGAAATCTATGGACAACTTAGATTTGGTAGAGCAAATTTTAAAACCAGAAAGTGAAAATTCAAACTTTAACGGACATGCTGAAGAACTAGTAAATTCTATTATACATTTTATAACATAAAATATATTCTAATATGCTTTAGTTGTTTTTCAGAAAAACTATTTGGTTCTGCGAACAGGATCTAATCCATCATTGAGTGCCGCGGTTTCAAATTGTTTTGATTTACGTTTTACCAGACATGTGTCGTAAAATTTCAGTTTTCATGGAAAAACAAAAAGATCACTCAAAGTATTACATTTGTACAAAGTAATGAATGGTATGTATATTCTGTATATTGATAATGAATATCTAACTCTTACAATATACAGTTATTATAATAGTCCTTACTATAAATAATTTTTTTAAATATCTTATGTCTAGAATCTTTAGCTAGACGAATAAAAACTAAAGAAGACGTTTCTGCAGCTTCAAGTCATCACTAACATTTTGAAACATTCTAAACCAGTGATTTTTGATTAATTTTAATTTTATTCATATTATGTATGATTACAAAATTTAATAAATAATAATAAAAATATAATTTTTCTTATTTTATAACATATAATATATGCCTATATGTTATTAAATTTTATTAAAATATTAATTTATGTACAATACCCGTGTGTGAGCCAGATATTTGTATAAGGAAGTTTTTTATTTTTATATTTAAACCCGAGAGAGGGGGCTTAACATATATTTTCTGTGAAAATGTAGAATCATACAATAATAAATTTATTAAAAGATATATATATATATAGATATATATCATAAAATTATTCAAAAACATATGTTGTAAGCATATAGTATATATATATCTTAATTGAATACATTCAAGTGGGGTTGTCACAGCGTAGTGGATTGAACTATAAACAATGTAGTAAAGACTACTTAGAACATGTTTTGTTCAATTACACATTTAGAACGCCTATCAAAATAATAGTAAACTGTTTTAAAAATGTAGTTTATTTTAAAAATAAAAATCTAAAGTTTTCAATTCAAGTTATTATTAATTATAATCTAAATGTATTTAAACATGTACTTTAGAATAAAATAAGGGCACCCACAGAAAGGGGCCAGTGGGTGCCTTTGCAGCCGCTGGGATTTTTTTTAATGAACAAAAAAATCAATGTATAATAATGTAAATATCTGACAACCTATGCATGTATAACATAAATTTGATTTCGCACCCCCTGAGCTGATTTTCTGCGGGCGCCCCTGGAATAAAAGTATCATAAATAAATATTTTACTTGGCTGAACTATTGAAGAACAATATATTATTTAATAATTTAATTTACAATATATTTTGTGAAGGTTTAAAAGTAAACCAAAACACTGTTGTAGCATGGTCTAATAATGAATAGTGAACTAAATGGGCAACGCCCTACCTTAAACTTAAACACTGTTGTAGCACTGTCCAATAATGAAAAGTGAACTGAATGGGAACCGTCCTAACTTAAACTTATACACGGTTACGAAACATTCAATCATTGAACCTTCGACCGGTCAAAATTCGAACTTTTAAACCTTTGCTGCACTCGGTTCACACAGGGTTATAATTTTGTATTCAAAATGATCAACGGTCGAGGCTAGGAACCAATATTGAACCGAGTGCAGCACCACAATCTCAGTGTAAATTGAACTGGGGGTGCACTTGAATTGTTACTCTGCTATATAGCCTCTATCTAATTTTATAACTAAGAAACAATAATATATAATTGTAATTTTTAATAGTTAGTATTTATTAACTTAATCTATAAAATTAAATTACAAAATATTGTGTTTCTAAAAGTTTATTAAATACCAATAGTTTCAAACAATATATTTTAAAAATAAGGAATTATCACCATTAATTTCTACCAAGACTATCTATATTAATCATTACTCATTATACATTAAACTACCTGTGTATTAAATAACATTTCTGTATCATCTTCGTTTTATTTTTAAAACGTAAAACACCAAGATATTTGATCTATTGTCAATGATTATCTAATCCATTATTATTATCATGTAAAGATGGTAATCATTTTGATATTATGTTTTAATCTCCTGTATAAAAAAATGTTTTCTTTTATTATTGAAATTTATAAAAATTCAAATATAAAAATACCCGTTATTGAATTTTTTTTTTAGTTTTACGTACCTATAATATATAATATATCATACTGAACAAATTTATTTAAAAATTTTTAAACTTACTTATTTACAAAGTTATCTATTCTAGTATTCTATATAAGTAATACAAATTAAATACTGTCTATTGGTAACCGCATCCCTCGAGAACGACTGAATCGATTATGCTCTTTTTTTTTAATTTTCCAAATAGATAGTCTGAATGAGGCTTTTACAGGAAAAAATGTAAAAGTAGTTCATGAAGAAGTGGCTCACCGCTCACACAGTCACACCATAGATTATATTCGATGTATTATTTATGGCTCACACACACATTTTGAGATTTAAGATGGAAATCAAATTTTTTTTTATTGTTAAGAATGGTTGTCGTCTGTTGCATCTTACAAACTATAATAGAAACAAAATATAGTAGAAATAATTAGTAAAAATTAGTGTTTATTTGTACCTATATAAATGGTTGCCATTGGTTACTCGGGCAGATGAGGTAAAATTATGCATCAAATCTTCTTCGAACAAAGAAATTATATCTTATAACAAACATGAGTCGTCGTCAAATTTGTCGTCGTTGAAAATGCTACACAATAATATTCTTAGCGGTGTTATTTATTAATGAAAAATGTCTACTAGTGAATCACCAAACATATTATAGAAATGGCAATATTATTCTTGCGGGCGCAACTCGGAACATTCGCTGTTCGCTAAAAACCCGTGGTCGCAACTAGGTTGTCACGATGTATATGTTCGTTTTTAGGGACGCAATTCGTATGTAGCCCATAATATAAAAACAGAATTGACTCAAAAATTTAAGTTTATTATTAAAAGAGTAGGTGCATTATGATTCCTACACATTTAATATTGTATCGGGACATCTTGGACATTGGATATGGGATAAGTGCTCGTTTTTGCTTGTGTAGGCTTTTAAATATTTAATTTTAAAGAATTTGTTTTTCACTGTGAAATTTAAATAAGTACTTCCCGAGTTCTGGTCTTTTATAGTTCTATTTCGACACATTTATAGAAAGTGTAGAATTCATGAATTTCCTTGGTGGTTTAATGAGTATGATATGGGTTTTGCTGTTTAACCCATGGATGATGTTTTACTTGATTCATGGTAGCTCTTTTATTAACGTCTGGTTCTAAAATAATCCTGTAATAAAAACATAGTTTAAATTTACAAGAATAATTACTACTATTAGGTGCTACTTTTTAAATTATGAATAATTTTAAATTGTAAAACAGTCATTTTTGAAACAAAAATAATATAAAATGTGAGCAAAACAAGAGCATGGGGTCGCTCTGCTGTACAGTACATAGGTCACAAGTATATCACTGTAATGGATGGTCTCAAGTTTGAATTCGAAAAATTATTCTGAGCGAAGACTGTCAGACTTCTGATATAAGTATAACTAAGTTTATTTGATGATATTATTGTGAATAAAGTAATTATATTTACCTATTCACGTGAAAACCTTATTTTAAATTTTAAATCCTTAGCTATAAAAGTTGAGCATTTTATAAATTTGTAACTACAAAATCATTTTTTAATTTTAAATTTGATAAATTACAAAATTCGAAATTTAAATGCTTATAAAAATATAGTCATTCGTTTTAGAGTTACATCAAAAATCCAAATCAATATTGTCGAAAAACTACCCCAATTTTTATTTTTATTTTCCCTGCACATTTGAAAACTATTGGAAACTTTAAATGTTGATGTCCTAAAGTACCAACTAGATTTAGAAGCAGCTTTACTACCCCAAAAGGCGATGACAGACACAACAAATAAAAACACACATCAATATAAAATCAATACATTCAACGCTCCGCTCAGAATCTAGAATACACATGGCTTATGATTCATAAGTTATGATTAAAACTTGACAGTGGCAGGGTTGGTGTATTTAGGAACAGGTGCAAAAGGAAAGAACACAATTAAGTAGCATCCAATTTCCATTAAAATATCATGAAAATTTAGTTGACATAATTTAGTGCCGTGGCCAGCAATTTATCATGTGGTAGTGAGAGGGGGGTTTACAGTAAAAAAAATAAATATTTTTAAATATGTTAGGTACTAGTTTTAAATGTTTGTAAAATACATTTATATACTTTCCATATTATAAGGGGGAGGGAGGGGTTGAGCCCCAGATTATATTATATACAATCATACATAGTAGTATTATTATAGTACGAAGGTGGGTTGTAAGTATATAATATTTTGTATCGTTACGAAAGTAATAATGTATCAGTGATCTACGTAAGTACCTACGTAACCATCTAGAGCAGTGGTTCCAAACCTTTTTGACACTTAAAGAACTTTCGATGCGTCATTGACCACCTCAATTGTAGAATTTTTCTTATAAACAAGAACCATTTTATTTCTCTTTGCAGGCTTATAATAATGTTTATAACTGATCAAGTTTAAAACTTTTAACAATTTAACTAAAATTACCAAGGCTGGGCATTAACGAGTTAATACGTTAAAGTTAAGTTACTTTTAACTAAGTTAATTAACGAGTTGTTTTTTTTTTTAAGAAGTAAAACTTAACGAGTTACATTTTTTCCCATGTTATTCAGTTACTTACGAGTTAATTAATTTTATTGTCACATAAAGTTAATTTTTTTCCTAAACCACATATTTAAATTTAATTCAATTTTGTAAAAATTAATTTTATAAAAAAAAAAAACCGTAATATTAAACATATTAATTAGTAAATTATAATTTATAATAATAGTTATTATATTACATATTCACAGAAAATATTATAAATGGAAATGTTATAGGGCTAACCACGTTATTAATAAAAGAAAAATATAACAATTTACTCAGTATCCCATTCTGTCTACACTTTATTTCAACAACTACCTCATTATCATTAGCGAAACGGTCTAGCTATCTGCAACGTTAATATACGAATACTAGCTGATCCCGTGCCCTTCGTTACCCGTTAAATGTACAAACTGTATATGACTCAAACTTTGTTCAAAGCGTTATTTAATATTCGGTGAATTATTATTATTTATTGGTGTAATATTTTGGATGTTCTAGATTTATCCTAACTTTTCTGAAAAAATTCTAATTCGCCGAAGTATATTATCAGGTAGGCAATCTTCCTGCGGTAGATCGCGGACCCCGTGCTGTTTTTACGTAAGTGACTTAACTTTAAAGTATCAAAGTTATACCGAGTATGCCGTATTCCACCTATGGTGGATTAATATAATCAATTAATACAAAATTCTAACCAAACCGAATTAAAATCTGATGAATAAAAAAATAACAAATTTAACCATTTATAAATTAGAAAATCTTCTACTCAGACTCCTATTTCTATAATAGTATAGATATATATATATTGACAAAAAATAGTAATACAAATCAACAAACATGCCAGATTAACCAAGAGCAACCAATATATTATAATAACTATTATTATTTAATTATAAAAAATATTTTTTTCTGGACAACCCTTGTCACTCAGGCGTATGAAAAATAGATAGTAGCTGATTCTCAGACCTACTGAATATGCATATAAAATGTAATAAAAATCGGTCAAGCCGTTTCGAAGGAGTATGGTAACTAACATTGTGAGACGAGAATTTTATATACTAGATATGTATACTTACAGTAACTAATTTTATTACAAACATTTGTTTAAAAATTGTAAGACTTTTATTGAATTATTATGTTATTTTTTGGCTTTCAAAAAAGGTACATAGGTATAGTTATTATAAATTTTATATTAAAAAAAAAAATTAAGGTAACTTTTAACTTTAAACTTAACTTACATTTTTCTATATTTACTTAACTTAACGAGTTAAAAAAATAGTTAACTTAGCCAGCCTTGCAAATTTCTATTATAAAATAATTGACGTCAAAATTTACATCATATTTTCATATTTATTATAAAGGCTCACTGACCACATACAATGTCTCGTGGACCATAGGTTGGGAACCACTGATCTAGGGTAATTATATTTATTATTTTTGGAAATCTAACGACAATTAATTAAGTGGTTTATATAATTGTATTAATTAATTACAAACAGTAATACAAGTCATGTTCTTTTTGAAACCCCAAAAACATATTTATGTTCCATAAATTTTCATTGTAGAGAAAAATTATTGAGTACCCAGGGTTCAGCATTTTTATTGATGTAGCTACATGGGTGGATTGACCCACCGGGAAATCCAGAGTTTCCCGGTAAGCCACTATCCATATTATACTCAGAGGCCCCGATCCCAAAAAGTGTTTCAGAAAATTGTAATTTCAAAATACTTGATAGTTATATTGGGTATGCAGTATTCTGGTGTATTTTTTTTACCTTATTAGGGTCCTGTATATACACGCATGGGCAAATAACATATCTATTTTATATTGTTATATAGGTACTTTATGTACTAAATAATTTATAAAATGTATATTTGAATAAACATTAAACATGTACGATGTACGAATGACAAAAATTAACGAACATATCAATATTGTAATTCATTTTTTGACGAGTCTTGATAATGTCGATAAGAATTAGAAATTATTTTTATTTTTCGTAATAATCTTAATTTTACGTATTACGGACTTGTTTGAAAAATTACGTTTAGTAATATTCGTTTAGGTGAAAACCTTGTTAGCACGTTACATTGTTATAAAGTTACTTTTTTAATTAAAAATCTTAGAACGAAATTTAGCAAACCTGGATTAATGCCCTACAAAAAAGCCCGGTACTGCTATACAACTGCTCTAAAAAAAATTTTTAAAATTACCTAGACTAACCTTAAGGGGATTTGCACACTTCCATTTTTAGAGAAAAATAGACAAATGTTAACACACGACGTGTTTTCACATATTCTGACTTGAGATATATTCTGATAACAATTTTGAAACACATTAGAATTTATTATAAAATCTTTTTTGAATCCTTCGAGTGAAATTTTAAAACTGTATTTTTATCCATTGAACTGTCGAGAAATACGAGATTTTGTTCTAAATCTTAAGTGAGATATTTTATTTTTAAGAATAATAAATTTAAAATATTGCTCGAATGATTTGAAGTTTATTTTGCGACTAAATAAAATCTGTATCTAAAATTATTATTGGTGTAAATTTCAAGTCGATATCTTATTCATGTCTGTAAGTAGACTAAATAATAAATTAAAATTATTATTATAGTAGATCCTAAGTCATTACTTTGCTTCGTATGCGTAGGTCGATTTAAAAACGGGTTTTTATGTGGCCCTAATAAATAAATCCCCGTAAAAAATTTACCTAGTTTCCATGTCGATGTATCGATCAAAGATCATTTGTTCTTATTACACTATATGTGTGAAGCACATAAATTCTTAAAAAAAGGACACAATATGCAATAGCTGAAGAACTTAAAGATCCAATAATGTTATGCTCTACATCGTTTCTATTGTCTAGTGGCTTAGTTAATAAATACTCAATCCATCCGCAGCCTGCACGTGAAGGGTTTAAAATAACCTAACCTAACCAAATAATAGTTTAGGTATAAGAACTGTTTGTCGTTTTATACATTTTTATTAACCGTTAAAAAAAATGTTGAACCAATCAAAAAACTGGAAAAACGAAAACAAGGTTCCACAAAAGTGGTTCTTATGGAAATTTAAAAAAATGTTGATTGTAAATCCAAAATATTTTTTTATGAGCGTCTGAAGTATAAATCTGGGATTTGGTGTTTTTGGAAATTTCTCTCTGAGCCCTCCTTTAAATACACCACTGTGTCAAGTGTATAAGTGTATTGTGGGATGGAACAATACTAATAATAATATTAATAATAACATCAAAATACACGATATTTACGAGATAAGTTTCAACGCTTCTCTTGCTACTGGTTTCTTGGGCCTGGAGAACTTTTTAGCTATCTGATTGGCCACGATCTGCTGTCGGTTAGAATGCGGGAATGGCATGGCGTCGGATAGCATCACATATAGCACAACTCCCAGTGCCCACATGTCATAGGAAATCGGATCGTACGGTATGCCCTAAAAATTAAAAAAAATTAAAAAGTGAACCGTGTGACGGTGGGATGTAAATTTGGCGACAAAAATTTTAATATTATCACGTCTGGTTCATAGCGTGAACTTCGCGGATTTCAAGTAATAGTTAAGTATAATTACTTAAGAGTTAAGGCACATATTATTTTCTAACGAGTCCAGGTACGCCGTACCTAAAATTTTCCTAATTCAAATATAAAAGGTATATTTGTATATAATAAAATAAAAAAAATTTTTGCATAGGTAGTATTACAAAAGTGTCATAATGTGTATAGCTAATGCATAAAATATTAGGTATGTAAATTATTAATAAGGAGATTATGGTGTTTCAGATAAGTATGTAGAAGAATCGGTGATAGTGTTGTGAAAGACTGTTATTAAGGCCTTATAAAGGGTAAAAGATCGGAGATGTGTATCGTAGGTATATGGGGGTATTTGTGATTTCGCAGCAGATCATACCTATAATGGTTTGAAAAGCTTGGATTATAGCTTGTGAATTTGGTTTTGACAATGGATTAATACGGTAGGTACCTAGTTAATTAATATAAATATATTTTTTTCCGAATTATTATTTTTTTTTGATTTACGAATTAGGTACCGATGTTATACTTTAAAATTTTCCACCATCTTTAATGACCGATAAATCGAAAATACTTAAATACTAGATGCTACATTTATACTATCAAGGTGTATTTATGTTATACTATTATCGAATTTACCGTTAAATTTGGTAAAGTTATTCAATGAAAGGCAATATCAATCCCTAAGGCTATTGAATACTTTACTATCTGATGTCAATCTTATAACTTAAATCCCCAAGGCCTCATGACAAAAGAAGACTCCTACTTCCTAGTACTACACTACGAAAGACTACTGGTTTACAGGGGTATGGCCGAATTGCACCTATTTTAGTCGAACTGGACTTGGATTTAAAAATAGTAATATTCGAACTGCACTTGGGCTCAAATAAGGTATTCCAACAAAAATATCATGCATTTGAAGTGGTTAAACTTTTATAATACACTAATTTCCCTTCCCACTTACAGGCTTATAGGACTGACAATGATTTTAATTATTGGCGTAGTTAAAAAATATTGTCATATAGTACCTACATACCATTGTCCATTACGTTAATATTATATTATATATACATTATGCACATGAGAAATTAGATAGGTATCATCACAGTTGTACTAGTTTAGCGCAGTAGATACGCATCTCCTTCACCTCCGGCCAATGTCGTAGTTCTCCACTCCTTATTGGTTGATTTGGTTCTATGTTATATATGTAATGTATGTATATGATTGACAGCCAATAAGAAGTGAAGAACTACGATAAAGGCGAAGTAAAGAGCGCAGGATGCCCATCAAAATACTGTGATGAAACCTATCTAATTTGTCATGATTATTAATACATTTAACATATTATATTAAATCATCAAATATTATTATTATTGTCATTATTATAACTTTTTTTTTAAAACTAATTTTGATAATTTAGTAATATAGTATTTAGTATTATAATAATAATACATAATATGTATTATATATCATATATATATTATATATTATTTATAATTTTTCCTTATTCTTTTTTTTAATCGTCAAAAATTATTCATTTTTTTTTCATTTTAGATTTTGAAAAGGAAACTAGTGTTTTTACAATGGAGTATTTTTTTTTATTTTTTTTTTTTTTTTAAACCTTGTATACAAAATTTCTACCAGAAAGAGTACTTTGATTTCAACATATAGCAATTTATATTTTAGCATATTGGATCAAGATGGTACTTAAAAGAGGTCATTTTTCGATTTTCTCAATAGTTATTTAATGCCACGGGAAAAACCACTGAAAAATTATGAAAAACCACTAAAAATGGGATTTTAATTTCTAACGCTTTGTTTATCAAAATAGAAACGATTAAAAATAATAATATTATAATATTAATTCAACTTATAATATGATATTATAATAAATAATAACAATATAAAGTATCCAGACTGACAAACCGTCTCCATCTGTCTTCTTCAACAGAATCATTTTCCTTATACAATGATATTACATCATTGAATTCAAGTTTAATACAATCCATTATACAATCACCCACTTTTAACCTACTGTACAGCAGAGCGATATCCACTTACCCGTTTTTTATAATTTTTTTATTACCCAATTATTTTTTTTAAATTATAAAAGTGAACGTCCATAGTGACTTGAAAATATAACTAATTTTTTGAACGAGTGCAGTTCGACTACTATCTGTTTTTTACCCGAGTGCAGTTTGATCATTTATTTTTAGGTAATACTGCACGTATTCGACTTACCAATGTTTACAGGACAATAATATGGTCAGTGGATCAATTGTACCCCGAGTGCTTAATGCACACTGTAAATCACTAAAGTAAATCACTCACATAATATCATATACGCACTTGTAAGACTTCGGGTGCAGCATATGACGAACTGCCACAGTATGTCTGGCTCATTAGTCTCCGGCCTCGTTCATCCGCGCAGAACCTGGCGAACCCGAAATCGGTCAACTTGACCGTCCGCATGCTTTCCAACAGGACGTTTTCGCATTTTATGTCCCGGTGGGAGATGTTTTTTCGGTGCAGATAATCTACGGCCTCGCATATCTGCCTGCGGTGGCCATGGCGCGTACGACCGTGAAAAAAATCGAGAGCACACAACGTAATAATGTATCACTATATGAGTGGCGTTTATAGGAGTTACACTTATAGTGTGTATATGACCCAAACTAATTTTTTTTTTTATAATGAAGGGTATTATTTAGTCTTAGTGAAGAGTGAATAATATGTTATTTTATAAACGTGGATAATATTTTCATCTGTATCGACAGCGTGAGCTGTTAGGCGCCCGCCGTCTACCGCGGTTTGGCATCACTATAGTTATGATGTTGATTACATTTGCATTTTTTTTCCTTTTATCCTATACAATACTATCTTAGTTAAAAAATTGTTTCATTTTTCTCCTTGATTTAGAATGTATTAATTTAATTTTATATATTTTTAAATATTTTTGCATTTTTGGCAATAAATGCATTATTGTTTTTTTAAATGATTTTTAATAGTTTATATTATAATTTTTGTAGTTTTTGTGTAATGAGGGGGCATTTTTGGATATTTTAAAGAAAATGTGTAATATTAAAAAATAATGTTCTTATAATTATTATTGTGGGGATTTTGTTGTGATTAAATTTATAGCGTACTGATTAAATTAGAAGTTTGCGAGTTAAATATTTATAAAACAAGTGCTTTTTCACACATACAATGCCGATCATACACAATTTAATAATCTTATATAATAATTAACAATCAAATGTATATTATTGTATGTTAATATTACAATTCATATTTTAAAATATTACTCTGATATTCATTATCACACCCATATATCTAATAACATTTTTTTTTCACTTATTTAAGTAGATTTATTTGGTCATTTTTTAAGTTAATTTTTTGTAGTTCTTAGGTAATTTTAGAATTTTTTTTTTTTAGGGCGTTAACATCCTAACTATATTAATCAAATTATTTAGTGCGTTGAAAAAAATTATGTTTTGAATTATTATATTATAATAATATATCGACACATTTAGGATTTGACAAATGTAATAAATATGAATTTTACATGTTTGATAATCTTTATAAACTTTTATAATCGGTTTATCGTAGTTGTTTTCCCTAACACTTTCTATAGTAATTAGGCTGACAGGTATTTTCATATATTATATAGGTAGGGCATGTAGGTACATCGCACAGAGGTATAAGGCATTCTTGAAAAGAATACTTTCATTTTGTATTCGGAGTACTAATTCAAATAAACGAGTGTTAAAGTATTCCAAATACGTAATCGAATAGGCGCTATTAGAATATATTTTTTCCTGCTAATATTTGTCAGTTTTGGAATAGTTAGGATCAACCATATATAATTCAAACAGAAAACCTTATTGTTTTTAAGGTATGATGTGCCCAATTTTGAATACAATTTTTTTTTTTGTCACAGATATACACTATTTTTTAGTTCAAAAAAGGTATTTAAAATTGTATTTGAATATAAAAAAAATATTTAAATACTGTAATTTGAATACATTAACTCGAACACTTTACAATACTGGGATAGAGTTATTCTTATTACTATAGGTATAAATGTGCGCAGTGCATTCATTTGGAAAAGCATTATGTATACATTTTTCTTGTAAGGTATATACAAATTCCATCATTATTACATTTTGGCACTGTTGTTTTCATATCATTATATTTGTTCAATGAACTCACTTTCAACTTAAATTTCAGATGACTATCCAGAAGTATATTAAGATCAAAACTAATATTTAAAGTTTTGACTAGAGTTGGTTAGTGGAGTGAGACACGCTGTGAAATCTGTGGTCAACTACACACTTGGTTTTTCAAAACTCAAAAGTGCTGATTAATAAAAGATACATTTACAAAAAAAAACCGAGTCTATCCAGTATAGCATTCGATACGCTGTCGTATTCGATATGAGTGTATAAAACACAGCCCGAAATGATAATAAATGGGTGGCGAATAATTACAAATATTTAAACGTCGGAAAAATCGAACGTGTATGGCTCTTGGCACTGACCTGAAGAACGTGTGCGCTTGCCACTGCGGTATGCTCTTGACGTGCTGCAGGTGGCTGAGCAGATCGCCGTTCTCGCAAAAGTCCATGAACACGTGCACGGTGTATGGCGTCACGTATATCCGGTGCGTTCTAACCACGTTCGGGTGCCGGACCGTGCGCAACACTTCCAGTTCCCTGGGCAAGAACTTTCGCACGTACGACGATGTGCCGGGGTCGCGCCTCTTGTTGATCACCTTGCACGCCACCCGAGCCGTGGATGACGCCGGTGCCGACGCCGTCGCCGGCACCGTCCGGAACGCCAACCGGACTTTGCTGTACGACCCGTGGCCGACGGTCGAGCCCAACCGGTAGCCGTCCGCGGCCAGCGCCGCCGACAGCGCATCCTCGCTGTCGAGATGCATGATCCGCGGTCGGTGTTTCGGTGTCGACGGCGGCGGCGGCGGCGGTGGCGGAGGCGGCGGCTCTGTAGTGTGATGGACAACACGGTTAAGTGACACTTCCGCGGTTGCGGGGGCTTGGGCAGCGGAAGGGGGACGTCGGCTGCACTGTTGCGTGACACGTCGCTGCTGCTGCTCCAGCAGACGCTGGTGCTGTTCCAGTAGCCGCTGCTGCTGGTGATGGTGGCGATGCTGCAGCTGCTGGTGCTGCTGCTGGTACGTCTGGTGGTGACTGTTCATGGGACTACCGCGGTGGTTTCAATGGTATCCGTTAACCGCCGAAATATTTAATATCGTCTTACTTACCTGCGCTTATGCTACGAAGAACACTCGTTATTTTAATATGACAGACGTTATCGTATCGTACGGGTCTATCCTGTTTGGTTTCACGATTTTCAGTTAAAACATTATGACGTGACAATACTAATAAAATGTAATATTATGTACATAGATTTTTATTTTCGACTTTTAATTTTTAAAAAATGTTTTCACCGATCATGCTAAAAAATTGGATTACAACACGGACGATGATAGTAAAATCTGTTAGTGTTTGGAAAAACGAGTCGGCGTTGCTATATACACGAGAAACTTTCACGCCTTCATTCCGTATATACAGTATAATACACTATATTATTATATTATTTTTACTAATATTATTTTTTATAATATTATTATGTTTTCTGTGGGTACCAACCTAGAAATACTTACATTATATACCTACTGAAAAGCGGGATTAAGACGTTAGTTATGATCATAACTAAAAAGCTCTATATTATAATATATTCACACTGTATAAAGTCCTAAAGAAATCATTCGACTTTTAAAAATTAAATAATAGGTAAAAATAACAAACGATATCGCCCGTATTCGTATATATATATAAATTTCGTGTCACAATATTTGTCCGGGATGAACTCCGAAACTACTGGACCGATCTTGATGACATTTTTTACACTGTGTGTAATTTGGTCCAACTTAAAAGATATGTTAATTTAAAAAGGGAGTGGATGAACCCCGGGAGGTGCTCAAACGTTAATTTTAAGATTTCCGATGGAAATTTTTGTTTATAAATGGTTGCAATGGGTTTTTAAGCCCCGTGCTCGTGCTGTTTGTACATTAGTGTATGATTTAACTCTAATTTATCAAATTTATGCCAAGTTTGTCTTTTTTACTTAATTCGAAATACGGTGGATTAATATAATTAATAAATACAAAATCTTAACCTGACCTAAAAGTACTAAAATCCGATGAATAAAAAAAAAACAAATTTAACCCTTTTTAAATTAGCCCATCTTCTTCCCAGAGGTCTAATCCACCCACAAACATTCATTTATATATACCTATATATATTGAAAAAAAATAATAATACAAATCAATAACAAACATGCTCGATTAACCAATAGCTACCAATATATACACTATTATTATTTTAATAATAAAATTATTTTTTTTTCTCGACAATTAGCCTATCTTCTTCAAAGAGGTCTAATCTACACACAAACATTAATTTATTGGTATACCGGGTGATTCAAAATTTATGTTACAATAATATACTATAACCTTACCTATTATTGTAAAATACATATTGAATCACCCCGTTATTTATATATTGACAAAAAATAATAATACAAATTGACAAACATTTCCGATTAATCAATAGCAACCAATATATAATACACTATTTTTATTTTAGTAATAATATTATTTTTATTTTTATTTTTTTCTGGACCACTCTTATAACTTAGGGGTATAAAAAATAGATAGTAGCCGATTCTTAGACTTACTGAATATGCATATAAAATTTAATAAAAATCGGTCAAGCCGTTTCGGAGGAGTTTGGTAACTAACATTGTGATACGAGAATTTTTATATTAGATATACAAGAAGATCTGATAAGTAGTTCCAAGTTTAGTCTGTACGGTTATTGTCTGTACATTTATATAGTTATATATATTAATGTTTGTGGGTGGATTAGACCTCTGGGAAGAAGATTGGATAATTTAAAAAGGGTTAAATTTGTTTTTTTTTATTCATCGGATTTTAGTACGGTTAGGTTTTTAATCTATATAAATCTAAATATTATATCCTCAAATAAATAATATTTACTTACTAAAATTTTTTTCCCGGGACTCAACTTACCTACTACCTGTTTTTCCCCGGGACTCAACTTACCTACTACCTGTTTTTCCCCGGGACTCAATTTACCGAGTTAGGGTCATTTAGGACTCAATTTACCAAGTCCGGTTGTGTTGATAATGAAATATCGGAGTAGTATAATGCAGTGGCAGTAATAGTACGTAGCAGCTGTGTCGCCCCGGCTTACCTTCGCGTTACGACATTGTTATCGCATACCGGTATGAGCGGTGTGATAATATTATCGCGTACCCGTTCGTGTAATATTATTATTGATCGAAATATTCGAAGTTCGTAGGGAGTAGGTGACTAGAGGCGTACAACTGGGCTGCCACAACTACAAGCACAGATTGCAGATCAATACTCAGCAGTCGTACACTAATACACCGTTTACGTGTGTATGTGTGTGTGCGGTACACTACACAAGTAGTACTTACGTTGCTAAACGCCTATATGCATTGTTGACTGTTACGCACGTGGCTTACGTACGGATACGCTTTGGCCAATAGGTCCTTGAGATAAAATACATCCTATTGCGAAATTACTAGCATCGCAAGTAAGGTTGAAAGGTCTCTGGAAATCAGGATATTGAAGTAAGGGTTCTTGGGTGAGTATGGCTTTTAGTTCATTGAATGATGCTTGACAAAGGTCTGTCCACTGAAACGTTACATCTTTTTTTAGTAATGATGTAAGTGGTTTGGAAATACGAACATAGTTTGGCATAAATCGTCGGAAATATCCCGATAATCCAAGAAATGATTTAACTTCTTTAACATTGGTAGGAACTGGGAATTTTAAAACGCAATTTATTTTTTCTGGATCTGGTTTTACACCCTTATCCGTAATGATGTGTCCTAAATAAATTACTTCTTTCCTCATTAAAGAACATTTGGGCGGTTGTATCTTGAGATTGTATGTTCTGAGTCTACTAAATACTTCGTTTAATTTTTCGGAATGGTCCTTAATACTATTTGCATAAATGATTATGTCATCTAAGTACAAGAATGCTTTTAACCCGGTTAATCTGGTTAGAACTGTATTCATCATCCGTTGAAAAGTGGCTGGGGCTCCTTTTAATCCAAATGGTACTCTCAAAAACTCGTAATGTCCTTTATCAGTCGAGAAAGCGGTTTTCTGACGATGTTCGGGATGCATTTTTACCTGGTGGTGCCCTTGCGCCAAATCTAAGGTCGTGTAATACTTGGACTTACCTAATTGGTCCAAAATGTCGTTAATATTCGGGAGAGGGTATGCGTCTCCTGTAGATATCTGGTTGAGCTTCCTGAAATCAACGCACACGCGATATTTAACAATCCCGTTTCCATCTGTTTCTTTGGAACTACCAAAAGCTGCCGGGCGCCCGCCGCTGGTGCTTGGTGCTAGGGAGTTTTCCAATTTCTCTGGTTGACTTGAATCATTTCTTTTCGAATTCATGTACTTTAATTTTCGGCATACATCCTCGTGTGTCCCGGTTTCCGACAATATTGACATGTACCAGCATATACGGTTTTAGGAGTTCTGGATGACACGTTCGTATTTTTTGGATTGTTATGATAACTAGGTCTAGTGGACCTACAATCGCGAGCGCAGTGTCCAGGTTTATTACATATATAACAAGATCCAACTGTTTTTTTCGTAGTCGCCAGGTTGGTCTTGTAGAGTTTCTTGGATTCTTCTACCATGAAATTTCCACTGGTTGTTTATATTTGCATTTTCTATACGCGATAACATTTTAAAAATATTTTGATTTATTTTGAACTGTTTAGGGTCATTTTCATTTTCCATTTTAAGTACTTTTCTTTCTTTTTTATTCTTTGTTTGTAAACTTTAGGTGACATATATTTATAATTAAGTAATACCCATAAATATTATCGTACGCAAGGTATCAATACAGTACCTACTAACTAAATGTATATTCTTTCTTTTTAATTCTTTCCCATCTCTTAAATATGTAGTGTTTATTTCTCTATTTTTTTCAACCACAGCTATAATATCTAAAATTATTTTTTTATTAATTTCGTTTCAATGAATATATCATAAATAGGTACACAGGTTTAATTATAGTGGTATATAGAGGCTAGATGTTTTACTTATAACAGTATGGTTTTCTATATTTGAAATATTTTTTAGTTTTTTGAACAATTTCTCGCATATTCGTATGAATATATCCTCAATTTTTCGTAGTCCCTCACTTTCGTACCACTGTGTTAAACTGCATAATTTTTCTAACTAATTGAATGTAAGTATTTTGAATTAGTTGAATATTTTACTTTTTTGGTTCGTCTATCTCGGGATTTATTACAATTTATTACGATTTATATGGCATATACTTTTTGTTAATTACATAGTGATTTTAAACTTAACAATTTTTTATTGCAATCGTATCATCAATATTTCCTTGAAAATGTTCAATTTGTTTAGTATAACAACACATAAGTGATATCTAAATATGAATTCGACCAGTCATAAAAAATGTACATGATATAATTATGTTTTTAAAATTTGAATTTGTGTTATCAACTAATGTAGTTTCCATCCTTTTTAGTTTTAATCCCCTGGTTGATATTGAAGTTTGCACATTCCCAATGTTTTTGATGATACCAATTATATCTAAATTGTATGTTTCTTTTATGTCTGTTTTTTTTTTATTTTGTATTATATAATTTAAAATTTACCTATTGTCTTGTTTTGTCTTACATCAAGTATATTTTTAAATGTGATGAATTCAAACTCAATTTTTTTATGGTACTGAGATCACTTTGAAATTTTTGACTTCGGATTTCTCAGTTAATAATACGGGGAGGAGATGCTATACCTTCACGTGGTCTCCCCGGTGAGTAGTGTGTTTTCGAATTTTCAAAGGATCTGAACTGCGAATGTTCTACAATGAACACACGAAACCAAATAGCATCACACAGACAGCCAGACGTCCTTGGACCTCCTGGCTTTTTCGGCAAAAACAGCCCTTTTCAGGGCTCTTTTGACTTGCACGCTGCACGTGCTAAACAAAGAATAACTAGCTATTTTATATTGTAATTAAAGCTGCTACTTGACTTTATTGATAAGCCGAAAGTGTCATATGCATAAATAAATAAATAAAGTTAATAATATTTCGAATTCATTACCTAGACCAGAACTTTTCCTTTGAATTGAAACATTGGTTACAGAATACATTTTTGGATCTAAAAATGTCAAAATACATATACCTATGGAATAAATTTATTTTAATAAATTAAATTTGGTGAAGTTTTATCATGGGCTTATTCAATAGAATGGAAAAAAAGAGGATTACCACGTGTGCACATTCTGATATGGTTGAAAAGTAAAATTCATCCCAATCAAATTGATGATCTCATATCAGCCGAGTCCAAAATTTAATGCAGGTTGTCTATAAGTTTTGCTTACAATTATTATAAAAAAAATCGAGCCTAAGTCAATTAAAAATTTTTTACGAGCGTCTAAATTTTCAATTTTTAAGAGACTAAATTCACATCCGCATTACATTCTATGACCGAGGCCCACTCCACCTCTACCGTACGTCTGTACAGCAGAGCAAGTTCCCGATTTTTACTTTTGACCACCCAAAGCACCAACTAGATCCACTTTGCTACCAAAAACACTCCTGGGTTTTTAAAATTGAAGCACTTTTATTGCCCCAAAAAATGATGACAGACACACACACAAAAAAATACACATCATTGTAAAATCAATCATTCATCACTTCGTTCAGAACCAAATACTTTTTGCTCGGCCAAAGACTTGAAAATTCCTCATAAGTTATTTAGTGGAAATAAAAAGAATGTTGAGCGGGAATCTACAATATTTTTGTATTACTGTCTAATTCAAGAATTTTGACAAGCCTTCAAAATCACGAAAATTTGAAAATTATTTTGTGTTAGGAATTCATAAAAATGTACTATTAATTGTATCTTAGAAATTCAAATTCAAATGTTGAATAATTGTTCAGTTATTATAATATAATTATGTTTCCATTTGAAAAATATTACCTGTTATCGTCGTGT
>WHPZ01589804.1:21389-31408 GCA_016617965.1 Macrosiphum rosae
TGAGATTTAAAATAATTATAATATCGCATTATTGAACAACTTTTTACCTGATTATTGCTTATTTCTGAAACGTTATTGCTGTCGTCATTGCCGAGTTCTTGAATTTATTTTTTTTTTTTTTGTAAATTTTCCAAATTGTGTTTCAACTTTTTTCGTCTTATTTATAATTTACCTCGTTTTTTATTACCAAAACGCCAATTACTCATTTTTACAACAAGAAAATAAATTTGGAAGTAAGTACAAATAGAAACGTGCACGGACTGAATCACGATTCTTTTTTTTCCAAAATTCACTTTTACTTTATTGTTACTAAAAAACATAAAATAAAAAATTTATTTCCTACATAACACAGACAAGGAGTAAACAAATCCAAACATTTTTTCAAAATGAAAATTGGATTTCTGGAAGTGTGTTTTTTTTTCTTCTGCTTATTAGCCTAAATTCACGAAAAAACGACCCACTTTCAACCGCCAAAATGAAGAGCCTACTTGCAATATTATAGATAATCCGACAACCTGTAACTTTCTAAAAAGAACTAATGTAATAGTGTGGGATGAATGAACGACGGTGAATAAAAAAGGGCCCGAAGCTTCAAATAGAACTTTACAAGATTTAAACAACAATAATTTAATAATGGGAAAGATGGCAGTTATTTTAGCTAGTGACTTTCGACAAACGCTACCAATAATAACAAGAGGAACGCCGACTGACCAAATTGATGCGTCCCTGAAAATTCATATCTTTGGAAACATACTGAAATTATAATGCTGAAAAAAACATGAGGGTATTTTTAACGCATAATCCGACATTGAAGGCTTTTTCAGAACAATTACTACTCCTTGGTAATGGAAAATGACCTGAAAATTCGGATGGTATGATTGAATTTCCATCTAACTTCTGCGATATTGTAAATTCAATTGAATCTTTAATAAAACACGTATTCTCTGAAATACAAAAGAATTATACCAATCATTTTTGGGCTTTTCTTGCCCCAACAAATAATAAATTAAATTACATTAACATAGATATATTATTCTCTCTTCCAGGAGAAAGTCGAACCTACAAATCAATCGATACTGTATGCCATCCCGATGACACAGTACACTACCATATGGGATTCTTAAATTCTTTGGAAATATCGGGTTGGCCATCACATATCTTAACTTTGAAAATTGGAGCACCCATAATGTTTTTAAAAAATATTAATCCCCCAAAATTATGGAATGGGACGCGGTTGTGTGATAAAGCTCCAAATAACAATATAATAAAAGCTACAATATAACAGGATGTGGAAAGGGTGAAGATGTACGCCTACCTAGAATACCGATTAAACCAAGTGATAAGAAATTTAAGTTTGAACGACTACAATTCCTCGTAAAACTTGCATTCACGTTCACAATTAATGAATCGTAAGGACAATCACTAAGAAACAACGGGACTTCTGCTTGACACGCCCTGTTTCGACCATGGTTATTTAAATGGTGCATGTTCAAGAAGGGATGATCAAAAAGAACTCACCATATATTGACAAAATGGAAGAACCAGGAACATTGTATACCAAAAGGCACTTAAATGGTAATCATAATAAATTTGTAAAATATTATTATAACTTTTTTAATTATTTTTATAGTTATAGATTATATGCGTTATTATGTATATTTAATATTAATCCGTTAGAGCGACATTCATTTTTATTTATATTATTATATAATATTATATATAAATATATATATTTATATTTATTGATTACTAGCTGATCCCATTCACTTCGTTGCCTGTTAAATGTATCAACACCATATGACTCAAACTTTGTTCAATTCGTTATTAAATATTCGGTATAATATTGTGTTCAAAATTTGTCTTAACTTTTCCGTTGCCCGGAATAAAAGTTCTGATCCGCATCAGTACATTATCAGATGGGCAATCTACCTGAGCTAGATTGCGGACCCCATGCTGTTTGTACGTAAGTGTATGATTTAATTCTTAAGTATAAAAGTTATACAAAGTTTACTTAATTCCACATAAGGTGGGTTAATATGATCAATTTATAAAAAATCCTATGCTAACCTAACCGTACTAAAATCCGATGAATAAAAAAAAACAAATTTAACCCTTTTTAAATTCGGTGGTATTTACCTACGCTGCAGTCCTTGTACCTACTATGTGTCCTTATAATTGTTACCTATGTCGCAGTTTATCATTTCTTTAAATAATTTATGAAATTTCTTATAGTTATCTATAAGACGTAATTGGTTTATAAACACTCGACATTCATAACCTGACAACGTGTTTTTGTTTGTTTTATACATTATGATTCACGCTTTGAGTTAGATATCTGCAACAATATTTGGTCCATTGTCTGCATATCACTACAGCACGCATTATTACGTGTGAAGCCGAAAATGGACAGTAACACGGACATCGATGCCAACAGTCAACAGTTGAAGAAGTTTACTAAAAAGCTCGCGGTTATGTTCATGCAATCCTTCATCACGGCGGTGTTCGTGTTCGTCCTGGCGACGTTCACGTATTACCTGCACTTGAGGTGCAAATCCACTGCAGTGCCGGTGTCGCCGAATACTTTTAAATTCTCGTACTACGACGACATGGACGGATCGGAATTTCACGCCTCGGTGCCGGAAGAGCAGATCGTCAACGTCACCGCCAGAGAGTTCTGTTCCGTCGTATCCAGGGACCTGTACTCTCTAGAACAGATGGGCTACGTGGACGAAACCCGCCGGGTGTCCAAGCTGCTGTCACTGGACCTCGGAGGCGCCCAGGACGTGCATTACGTGTTTGTCAACACCACGCACGTGCCGTGGACGGTCGCTTGTTCGTTAGAGTCGGCCCTAGGTGCTGTTGGCCATGTCGGCCGCGTGAATGTGTTCGTGGTCAGTGGAATGGAATTCGATCGAACCAATAACAAGTGCGACGCGACGGAGCCGGTGAGTAATTTCTCAATATAAGCATATATAGGTACTTATAATAATATAAACATTAATCACTATAAGGCCCAAGTTGAAAAGCTTAAATCCCCTAAAAACAATCAACAATTAATAAAAAGTACCCAGTATACGTAATTATGAAGATAAAAACAACCAACATTTTTTTATAGGCACCCAAATATGCAGGAAAACTATGATTTAACTTTCGACACTCTTAACACTTATTTATAAAATAACTACTAACAAAACTACCAACACAACTATCTATATAATAGGTACTAAAACAAAATACCAAACTTAGACATGTCGTACAATAAATAAGTAACATATTGAAAATAAATACGATAGTGATGTATCTCCAACTCACCATTAATTAGTTAAATATAAAATAGCAATAAAAGTTTATCAATACAAAGATGTAAGAATATTATTATGTGTAGATACAACAGAATTGTCATAAATCAAATTCCAAAAACCTCAATTTCTAATTTCCATGTAATCTATAAAAATCCCGGTACCTACCTGGGTTCAATTATTATTGATTAGAAAATCGCGTTTCGCAATAACCAATGTAGAATTTCTAAAAATAATAACAATTTATACGTTTATAAGTATTTCAGAGTAAGTTGTCTTATATTTGAATGTGGGTATCGTCTATTAGCTTCCAAAATATATTAAATAATATTAGTTAATAAAAAGGAATGTATAATAGATGCCTAGTAATGTTTCAAAGACATTAGGTTTTGATAATCATATACAATATATACGTTTATTGAATATTGAAATTATTGAATAGTTGAGTATATTATAGTATATATTTTATAGTTTTAGTGTTAATGATATTATATAACCTAAACTCCGAAATAAGTACATTTAATTACAGTTAATAAATGCCATTAAATAGCGGTTCTTAATATGTTAATTTTTTTATACAGTTCTTAATTGATATAAATAAAATAAAAAGTTAAATATAAAGGGTTAAAACCGGTATTAACCGAAACCGTAACCAAAACTTAATATTTTTGAAAACCTAAACCAAAGCCGGAACCAACATTTTGGATTTTTGAGAACTCAAACCTACACCCAAACCGATAAAATCATAAAGGTTTCAGTCCCTGATTGTAATGGAAGGTGGGAAGTTATCCGACCTTATCTTCTAGGAGTTAAGACCGTGATTTCTATACTATTTTAGACGAGCGTCTAGAGACAGCACAAGAGCAAATATCTCTTCAATTATCATATCGTATTTCTTAACAATTATCATAATTTTATAATCTTCATACAACTACTATAATTAATTTAAATTTTTTATATTTCTGTGATTAAATAAAAAAATAATTATTACAGAATACATTATACAGTTTAATATAGGTATTGTTGTCTTATCATTCGTATTCAAATAATTAAAATAAATATAGGTAAGTGTAGCTTATAAAAGTTATAATAATAATAATAATAATAATAAAATATTTTAGTAAATAAATATGTAAAAATTATTAAATTACAAGTCAAATTAATGACTTATTGTTCATATGCATGGTGAAAATGTGGATCTATGTGAATATAAGGAGACTCTTCTTCACCATCTAACTCATCTATTATTTGCTGTCTTACATTTAATGTTGGCTGGTTTAACCGCTGTTCCTCGGGTACTTTTAATCTTAGTTTCTTTGTTGAAAAAAAATCGTAACTGCTTTTCCATATTTTTATTGGCTGGTTCACTATTTTCATTTAATGAAATAGCAGCATTGCTCCCCTGTTCATATAATATTTTTAAATTGTTGTCTAGCTATAAATTATTTTTTTTCCAGCTGTTCATTATTGAATTTACCCCCCCCCCTGCGTTTCAAACTATGTTTCATTTGGTTTTTTGAGTAAAACTCCGAGAGTTCTATAAATATAAGCTTTCACAGTTTGTGTTCCAGCAATCTTTTTAAGATTTTTCCACTTACCTAACAAATGGTTAGGAAATAATTTAGGAATTGGATACATTGTCTTAATCCATGCATTCCAAAATGCTGGAGCATCATCGCTCATAAACACATTTGGTGCAAGGCAACAAATTGCCTCCTTTATTTTTGAAAAAAAAACGTTCAAATGCATTTCGTCTATTTTTGCACTTATACAAAAAGCTGCTGGATATCCTTCACCAAATTCATAAATTACTACAATTGTGATTAGATTGAAATTATATTGATTAGTACCATGTGTTGAATCAATACATAATTTTCCACTGCTAAATTTTTTAAGGACTTCTTTTTGTGTTTCAGTCAATATATTTAACATAAAATCATTGATGTCTAATGGAAAATACTCGTGTTTGCTCTTGTGCTGTCTCTAGACGCTCGTCTATTTTAGGTCATCAAAATCATATCTGTTATGATAACAATAATGATACTGATGCAGGTGTCACTGTTGTCGAGCCTCGTTGACCTGACAGCCAAGTATGGCATCCACCGATTGAATGTGATGCACGTCAATCTGGAAGATATGCTGGAGTTTTCTCCGTTCCAGTGCATGGGCCTGGACAAGCGTCCCGCGCTCGCCAAGTTCGCTGTGGAGCTGGTGCTGCTCTGGCAGTTCGGTGGCACAGTGCTGGAAGGCGACTTGGTGGTGATACGAGGGTCCGTGTACCGTGCAACTGACACGGCTGTCGAGTACAGTGACTTAACAGTCAGCTCGCCGGTCACCTGTCACCCGTTCGTGTACGATGCTATGGTGTGCACCAAAAGCTATGCGCTGCTTTACAGACCTTTCATGGCTGACACCAGCCTCAAGATCTTTGACAAGGCGGTGGAATGGTCGGGTCGTGGTGACGGTGACGTTCGACGTATGGGTGACAGCGTGGTGTGTCGGGACGGCGAGGTCGACGTTCCCTGCTACTACGTACAACGGGCCGACGCCGACTTGATTCACCGCTACTGCCCCACTGTCTAAAACATATTCTTCGAAGTGCATTCAACGTTCTGTAATTAATCAATTAATACAATAGTAACTGTAAAAAAAGCTTATTTTTATTATGCTGATAAATTATAAATATTATTAAGTATAAACACTAATAATGGTTTACGAGGTTAAGCTAATAAGTAAACAGCATCTTAAAATCGAATACGTAGTCCACGCTGTATGTTTTTTGAATTATCTATTATCTAATGTGTTCTTTAAACTATTTTTTTCCAGACTGGGACTTTTACTACAGCATAGAAATAATGTTACAAAAATAATGGAAGATACGTGAACAATAGACGACAGCTAATAAAAAAAAATTCAACAATTATATTTTTGAATTATTCTAAACAGTTCACATGGAAAGGAAACGAACAACGGCAGCGAATAAAAATAGTTTGTTATACTATTATGAAAAAAAGAAATTCAAAAATGTGCATGGGTACATAGCTTTTACTGCTATGCATATGCTTATATCTGATAATTTAGCTCATCGTGTTGCAGCCGAGCCGCATCGAAAACTTTGTGAGAGCGGAATACTTGTTCCGCAGTCTCGTGACTTTGAACGGATTAAATTATATCAAACCTCCAGGATAACGTTTGACACACATTCAAGATCCACCGTAGTCATCCAACCGATGGTCACCATCGGCTAGACCAGGCTCTACGAAATTGGCAACTGCGGAATTCGCAGTAATGATGAATACATTGATTTTAGTATTTAACAATGATGTGTGTTTTTATTTTATTTATTTATTTATAATTTAGGACAGTAAAAGTGCTTGGATTATCTTCAAAAGTATTTTTTCTGATAGGAAAGTGAATCTAGTTTGTACTTTGGGGGGTTAAAAGTAAAAATATCCCAGTAGTTTTCAAAAGCTAGCTCCTTGATAAACAATTTAGGAAAAACGGGAATCGATTTTGGTTTTTGTTATGTAACTCTAAAAAAAATAACCGAATATACATGAAATTTTGACTAAATGTTTGTATTAGCATTTTATATACACCATAACATTTTTAAAATATTTTATCTCTATATGAGCTATTAACGGACAAATTCAAATTCAAATTAAATTTGTTGAGTAAAAAAGCTTGAAAATTTAATAGGCTCATAATATATTGTTTCAAAGACAGATGAAAGATATTAAAAATCCATAGACACAATTTTTTTTATAAGCATTTAAAGTTCAAACATTGTCAAAATACGTAAAAATCACGAAAATTAGCAAATTATTTTGAATTAGAAATTCATAAAAATTGTTCTTCTTAAATCTAAAATTTGAAAATAAAATAAAAAATTCCTCATAAGTTTGTCTACCTTTATAAAAAAAAAATGTCTACAAGCAAATCAAATTAAATTTTTATGAGTGTTTCAAGTTCATATTCTTACAATATTGGATATTCACTCGATTCCTCATGTAGCGATTTTGTTTTTTGTTGTAATTCAATAACGAATAACTGTAGAAACATGACAATTTCACTGAATGTTCATATTTTCAATTTCTATATACCATAACATTTTGAAAATATTTTGACTTATATTCAGCTGTTTACGGACATTGTCAGTGTTCAATATTTATAGTTTTTTCTTTCTATAACTTTACTGTCAATAAAATTGTATTTGTTGGGTAATAATGAGTGATAATTTAATACGAAGCTCCTGATATATTGCTACAATATAAGTTGAAAAATACTAAAAATACATAGGCAAAATTTTTTTTTATGAGCATTTAAAGTTTGAATTTAACGAAATTTATAATTTAATAATTATTTTGTAGTTAAAAGTTTATAAAATGTTCAACTTTTATATATAAGCATTGAAAATTTTAAAAAAGGTTTCACGTAAATAGGTTATATATAAATTACTTTAATCACAATAATGTCATCAAATATTATACATAGTATTATAATAGGCTGACTGACCGTCTTCGCTCAGAATAGTTTTTCTTATACAATGATATTATATCACTGAATTCAAATTTAACACCATTCATTACAGTGACACACTTGAAAGTTGTAACCTACTGTACAGCGGAGAACACCAACTTTCCCACATTTTTTCTTTTAGTTACATCTTTTATTGATACTTTTTGTACAAGGTCATATTTTGGTGTATTGTAATGGGATTACGTAATTTCATGCACTTGCTCATAAAAACAACCAGGAATGTGAAAGGCAAGCAATGACCACACCCTAAAGTGTTTTGCGACTAGAATACCACTCTTAGTCGTGAGGTCCATATCATATCAAGGACGACTGTACACGCGCCGCTCACTTCAAAGGACGCCGCCACCATATATATAGGGGACAGCGAGACAGCCTGAGCAGATGTATCCAGAGACGTGAACAACATACGACTAGCTTAGCCGCCAGCCATCATACACAACTTACACGTAGATTATCATTCTAGAACGAGCTACAATTCACTCAACTACACAATCAACACGACTGTTCTGCTTATTTTGTCTGGTTTAATAAAATACATTTGATTACTATTCTAGTTTGACTATTGTTATTTATAAAAGTACATTAGCTTTTGGATCCCTGAAGGGCTGTACGTAACAGTATTTCAAGATTTTTTATCGGGTAGCAGATCGTCAATGTGTAATAATTTTAAAAATATGACTCTAAATACTTTTATCAGGGAATCATACTTTTTTTGTGTTGGGGAGGGGGGTTGAAATATTAGAATTGCCTCTCTAATATTGTTACGTACCTCTCAATATATTAACTATGTACAACGTAAGGCACGTTTCTAGTAGTATTGACGATATAGCTAATAATGCAATTAGTATATTATAACATGCTTAGATCATTGCAAAAACATAGTATAAAACAATTAAGCTATACAAGCGTCGTCACACGTATCTCCTCGGGAAAGCTAAACACACATACGGAGGATACGAGTCGACTAGCATACCAAGTACGAGACAAGGACTCTGTCTCATGACCGAATTTTGCCACTACTATGACCACCCACTCCAAAGGACTCGATCATATATATACCAGCCCAGGACAAGAGCTCGGGAGACGGTTAGGGATACCCAAGACACTTGGAGGCAGGTCGTAAAACCACTCACAGTCTTAGTATCAATTTGGAGGCAGGTCGTAACACCACTCAAAATCTTAGTAAACAATTCAGAGTCAGGTCGTAACACCGCTCACCTCTCTACTTAAGCTTTATACATTGTAATTTTGTACTTAAATAAATACTCATAATAACCTATTACATCAAGTATTCACTTCCACGTTGATGTATATATCGACGTTAGTCGGGACGTAACAATATTTCAAGTTGGCCATTTCATTGATTTACACTCTTTATTATTTAAACATAAATTGATGTATTGCAGTTACGTTAAAGATTTTAAACCTATAGGTACTAAAGAAATGTTAAAGCTCAGCAGATACAAATTAAGTGAATCAGTCTTTAGTGGATATAATTTACGATGCTGTATATTATGTATTTTTTGTTAAGAGGGAAAATAATTATGTGCCTTTAGGTACGTTTATGAAGTTGCCCCCCCGCCCCCACTTTGTCCCATTCATTACAATAGACGGCCAAATAATTGCAAATTAATTGCAACTAATTACAAATCGAGTTTTGCTCATTGCAAATAATTTTTATATTTTTTATCAGCCCCCACAATTTATATAAATTGTTTTATCAAATATATATTTTTTTATAGTGTTGCCTGATAAATGAATGTACAACAATTTTTTATCATATTAAATGGACTGTATATTATTTTTGCGAGTGCGTGGCCGACAACTCGACAACAACGACTAACTTACACACATAGTAGGTATAATCATAATATAATTTCTAATGATATTTGGTTTATCTTTATCGATAACGATTTTAGATTAGGCATGGCGTTTCCACCGTAACATGAACCCACCTTGAAACACAGTTTCAAAGTATAATACAAAATGTATAAAAAAAAAAAAAATAGAATTATACAATATCAAAGAGTTATACTACTGACAAATAAATACATACGGGCGATATGCGACTTAAAAATAATCTTTCTATTTTTTAAATATAATAATAATAACATATATGCCATTAATTTGGCTTCAAAATAAATCATATCTATACCAAACAGGTTATAGCAACAAAAAATA
>WHPZ01589807.1:0-18948 GCA_016617965.1 Macrosiphum rosae
CGGAAAGCTATCTACACCACGAATGCGATAGAGTCGCTAAACAGCGAGATCCGTAAATCGATAAAGAAACGTAAGGTGTTGCCGACAGACGACTCAGTGCGGAAAGTGATTTATCTGGCGATTAAGGATGCGTCAAAAAAATGGAGTATGCCGATCCAGAACTGGCGGCTGGCGATGAGTCGTTTTATTATCGAGTTCGGTGACCGCCTGAGCGATCACCTTTAATACGCTGGCAGTTACACAGAATTAGGGACTGGGTCGCAATAACGCTTTTTCGCGGGGTCTAGCGGCTTAGACAGGATATCAGCTAGGCGTTGTCTTATCCCGTAGCCAACTGATCAACTCTGCTGCAACTTTGCCATGGCTTCCTGAATGTTCTCCGCTTTGAGTCGTTCTTCGGCATACATCTTTTTGAGACGGCGATTCTCCACGGTTCAGATTACGAGAAAATTCTATTTATAAGCACATCGATTCGGCGTACAACCCCTTACTAAAGTTTTTCATTAGCGATTTATCGTATGGGATGGGATAGCATAAAATGCTGAGACAGCTTGCAAGGTTACATGTAATAATTGGCAGCTAGATTACACTTCGAGCCTATCCCAGTAGGCATATATTGTTGCAGTCAGTTTGGACCCCCACTGCAGGAACAACCGCAGCGTACAGTGAGCACTGCACAGAGCCAGAATGGCAAATAAAATAACCTAATGGGATAAGTTCTTAACGGTTTACCATCGGGCAGCGCTTGAGTTGCCCATTTTTATTTGTACCCAATATACCATCCCGCTACATCCCGCTATATCCGGCGTGACCGGAATATGGAATCAGAATAACGATGTTCTCGGTAGCAATAATGTAGTGGATCAGTAATTCAGGACACTTCTAAATCCTGTTAATGTTAAACAGTGAATATGAGGTGATGAATGATTAAAACTCGTCGGACTAAAAGTACATTTTCCCCGGCATTCAAACTCGACGCTATTGAGCAGGTGGTTAAATACTAGCGCGCTGCCCGGGAGGGTGCTCTGGCACTCGAACTCAATCCTGACCATCTGCGCAAATGGATACGGCTATATAAACAAGAACTTCTGGGTATTGAGCCGGTTGGGAATGCCATTACCCCTGTCATATCAGGTGAACAACTATCCAGCAACGAACGAGGATGCCCACAATGTTCAATCCTGTCGCCGATACTTGCCAATGTCTACCTTCACTATGTGATCGATTTAGCCAGTCAGGAAAACGTCTTCCGACGTTCAATTTCCTGGGATTTACCGGTTACTGGGGGAAAACGCGAAAAGGGTACTGGAGGCTGAAATTTACCCGTCATAAAGACCGCTTCGCGGCCAAACTGAAAGGACTAAGCGATTTCCTCTAGAATAACCTTAATGCTAACAGACGGCAAACCCTGAATACCGTCATCAGAGTAGTCAGAGGCTGGATAAATTATCACGGCATCTCTGATAACCAGCGGCGCGTAGGGCAGTTTATTCACCAGAGCAGACGGATAATTTACAAATGGTTCAACCGCAAGGGAGGCCGACATCCGCTGACATGGGCAAAACTGGATCTGATCCTGAAAGTGCTGGGTTATCCGGTCAAATGGAAAACCCGATCAATGTTCGATTCACGCTGAAAATGTGTGGGGACACGGGTCTGTCTGGAGACGGATGCGGTAGTTCCGCACGTCCGGTTCTGAGGAGGGGCCTGTCCGGGTAACCGGCAGGTCTACTCAACTCAACCCCCTGTTTGGACGTCATTTCGGGTCTCCTTTCACTGAGCGTCTAGTCTTCAGCATCCCCGGGGTGGTTCAGATCAACCGGTTGGCTCAGAGAGAAAAAATCATTCTTGCCACAGAGAACAACCCGGTCAGTTTTTGCAGGGGATGGTGATGCTCATTCGTTCCCCCTTCAGGGTGATAACCGTATCTTGCGCGCACTCTTTTTGGATCACCGCCAACTGTTCCGCTTTCAGCGTATAGGGTAACTGAATGTCAAATACCACCAACCCCAGTTGTGCAGCCAGTTTGATCAGCCGTACAATATTGGTTTCGTCACGAACCTGAGTGGATACCACTTGCAGCGCTAACTCCTTCAACTGTTCATTGCGCGTTTGTGACGTGGTCACTCGTGATTTCAACACCAGGCCGAATATCGGCATCACACCATAAATAGCATCAACAAAGCGCCAATGCTTCTTGCACGAGGCGGACAGAAAATCCATGTAATCGAAACAGATTTTCTCACTGTGCGCGATGGATGCAAGGTGGCTATTGTTTATCCCCTCATTCCTATCATGGCCAGTGTTAACCCATGGTATTTCAACCTGCCAATGGGCGAGAATGTGAAATTCATTGGGGGTCTTGATATCCAGAAGTAGATAATCGGTACTAAGCCTTATCGACTTTCCGCGTATGATGGCATAATTTGCCCATTGTTTGCCAGTCTGTTAAGGATCTTTAATTAATGGAACATTACCACTCAGCACCAGTGCTGATCACTGGCGGTGCTCGGCGAATTGGGTTGGCGCTAGCCAGGTCATTTTTGCTGCGCTGCATCCCGGCTATCATCGCCTATCGCAGCGACTGTCCGGCGTTGGCCGAGCTGAAAGGGCTGGGAGCATGTTGTATTCAGGGTGATTTCTCCACCCATGGGGGGATCTACCACTTCGCCGATCAAGTGAGGCAAGCTACGCCCAAGCTGCGGGAGGTGATCCACAACGCCCGCGCTTGGCAAGCCGAATCGCCGACAGTACCGCCGGAACAGGTCATGGCGGCAATGCTACAAATTCACGTCTATACCCCTTATTTGTTGAACCTATTGCTTGAACCTTGCCTGCTCGGCCAGGGGCAGGGTAGTGCCGATATTATTCATCTGACCGATTATGTGGTGGAGAAAGGCAGTGATAAGCATATCGCCTACGCCGCCAGCAAGGCAGCGTTGGACAACATGACCCGCTCCTTCGCCCGCAAGCTGGCACCGGAGGTCAAAGTGAACGCCATCGCGCCAGCGCTGATCATCTTCAATCCCGATGACGATGAAGCCTATCGTCTGCAAGCGCTGGCAAAATCTTTGATGAAGGTAGCTCCCGGCGAGAACGAGGTGGTCAATCTGGTGAACTATTTACTGGAGAGCCGTTACATCACTGGCCGTACCCACGGCGTCGATGGTGGAAGGCCGCTGACCTAAGTAAAAAAGTGCATGGCATAGCCCTGGACACCGCGCTATGCTGAACTCCGTTTTTCTAATAAAACCACGGTGATATGCATAAAATTGTTTTTGTAGAAGACGATCCTGAAGTGGGCAAACTGATCTCCGCTTATCTAGGCAAGCACGATATCGATGTGCGGATCGAATCACGCGGTGATAGCGCGCAAGCGCGGATTGAGTTGGAACAGCCTGATTTAGTGCTGCTGGATATTATGCTGCCCGGCAAGGATGGCATGACGCTGTGCCGCGACCTGCGCCCATCTTTTCCCGGTCCGATCGTGCTGCTCACTTCTCTCGATAGCGACATGAATCATATCCTGTCGCTGGAAATGGGCGCTAACGATTACATTTTGAAAACTACGCCGCCAGCGGTGCTGCTGGCGGGGTTGCGTTTGCACTTTCGCCAGCTCAGCCAGCCGAAAGAAGAGCCGATTCAGACGATGATCCAGCATAACGCATTGTATTTCGGGCTGTTGTGCATCGATCCTGTCAACCGCCAGGTGAAGCTGGGGGATGAAACTATTACCCTTTCTAGCTCTGATTTTGATTTGCTGTGGGAACTGGCGACCCACGCCGGGCAAATAATGGCTCGCGAAGCCTTGCTGCGGAATCTGCGGGGCGTGAGCTATGACGGTCTTGATCGCAGTATTGACGTGGCCATTTCGCGCCTGCGCCGCAAATTACACGACAATGAGCTAGAGCCATTTCGCATCAAGACGGTACGTCATAAAGGCTACCTGTTCGCGCCGAACGCGTGGGGAACCATGCAGCAATGAGAAAGCTTTTTGTGCAATTCTTCCTGCTGCTATTCGTCTGTTTCCTGGTGATGGCGATGCTGGTCGGCCTGGTGTACAAAGTCACCGCCGAACGCGCTGGACGTAAGTCGATGGACGATCTGATGAAAAGCTCGCTGTATCTGATGCGCAGTGAACTGCGTGAGACCCCGCTCAAGGACTGGAACAAAACCATCGCCTCACTGGATTTGAACCTGTCTTTCAACCTGCATATTGAGCCACTCGGCAAACAGGCTTTAGCTGAAGAACTCAAAAAAAGGCTGCGACTAGGCGAGATCATTGCCCTTGACGATCAGTATACCTTTATGCAGCGCATCCCACGAAGCCACTACGTGTTGGTCGTCGGCCCGATCCCTTACCTGTTCTATCTGCACCAAATGCGGCTGTTGGATCTGGCGCTGCTGGTATTTATCGGTATGTCACTGGCGCTGCCGGTGTTTCTGTGGATGCGTCCGCACTGGCAAGATTTGCTCAAACTGGAGAGCGCCGCCCAGCGCTTAGGAGCCGGGTATCTGGATGAGCGTACCCATTTTGATCCCACGTCCAATTTGAGCCGGCTCGGCGTGGCGTTCAACCAAATGGCGGACAATGTCAGTATGTTGATCGCCAGCAAGAAGCTGCTGATCGACGGTATCGCCCACGAGCTGCGTACCCCACTGGTACGTTTGCGCTATCGGCTAGCGATGAGTGATAACCTGTCAGGAAGCGAGCAGCAAGCATTGAACCGCGATATCGGCCAGCTAGAATCGCTGATCGACGAATTGCTGACTTATGCACGCCTGGATCGCCCGCAGGTGGCGCTGAATATTGAACCCCTCGACCTGCCAAAATGGCTTGAAGATAAGGTCGAGGATATACGCTTGATCCACCCAGAACGCGAGATCCAGCTCGATATTCCCCATATCGGCAACTACGGCGGCCTCGACCTGCGGCTGATGGAGCGAGTGCTGGACAACCTGGTTAACAATGCACTGCGCTACTGCGAGCAACGGCTGCGCATCGGCCTATGGTTTGATGGCGATCTCGCCTGCCTACAGGTGGAAGATGACGGCCCCGGCATTCCAGCAGATAAACGCCAGCGAGTGTTCGAACCTTTCGTCCGTCTCGATCCCAGCCGTGATCGCGCTACCGGTGGCTGCGGTCTGGGGCTGGCGATCGTACATTCCATCGCCGTGGACTATCAGGGGGAAGTGTTTGTCGAGAGCAGCCCTCTTGGCGGGGCCTGCTTCCGCTTCTGCTGGCCACTGATGCCGCAGTATCCCACTTTGAACAAAAAGTGCCTCATTCTGGAGAACGTGAATCCAGAGCATGGCTGTACATTAGGTTACACGACGAAACCAAACACTCACGGAAAGCACCCCGCTGTTTGCCTAGTATCTTCCCCAAGAAAGCCTTAGCGGCCTAAAAACACCATAAAAAAAGCGATCGGAGGTTTCATCAATGCAACGTCGCTATTTGTTCGAAATCCTTTTGGCGGCCCTGATCCTCGGTGGGGTGATCACTACTTTCTTTTATCTGTAACCAACCGCTGATTTTTGGTGAAAAATTTTCGAAAAATCAATTGGTGCATATCTCATGGCGACGCATCCAGTCTATAGTTAACATTCTGTATGTTTATGGGTGATGGATATTTGTTAGGCATGAGATCTATGCGCATATTCGTTTTGCTGGTGCTATGCACCATGCCGTTCACCCTCCCCTCCTTTTCGGCTCGCGCCGACAGCCCAACTGGTGTTGCGACGGCTGAGCAAACTCGCCTGTTTTTTGGCGAAGATGGCCGAGTAAAGATCACAGCAACGTCCGATTGGCCATGGTTGGCGATTGGTCAACTAGAAACCGCTAGCGGCAATCTGTGCACCGCAACGCTGATTTCTTCTCATCTGGCGTTGACCGCCGGCCATTGCGTACTCACCCCACCAGGCCAACTGGACAAAGCTATTGCGCTGCGTTTTATCACGGATAATAACCACTGGAAATATCAGACCGAGAATATTGAGACGCTGGTTGATAGCAAACTGGGCAAAAAGTTGAAGCCGGATGGCAATGGCTGGAGCATTCCTCCGGCAGCGGCGGCCTATGACTTTGCGTTGATCCGTTTGAAGGATAAAACTCCGTTGCCACTCACACCATTACCCTTATGGCAGGGCGACAGCAAAGCCTTAACCCAGGAGTTAAAGCAAGCTCAGCGACTGATTACCCAAGCGGGCTATCCAGAGGATCATCTCGACGACCTTTACAGCCATCAGAACTGTAAGGTTACCGGTTGGGCGCAACAGGGCGTTCTATCGCATCAGTGTGATACCCTGCCCGGCGACAGTGGTTCCCCGTTGCTACTGAAAACCGCTGCGGGGTGGACGGTGATCGCTATTCAAAGCTCGGCACCGGCAGCCAAAGACCGCTATCGCGCTGACAACCGTGCATTGGCGGTACCTGGCATCCGTGAAGCGCTAAATGCGCTGCCCACCGGCACCAAATATTCTTTCCCCTACTAGGAAAGCTGCTCAATAGTTTGTAAAATTCGCTTGTCCGAAATCGGATAAGGCGTACCCAGGTGCTGAGCAAACAGGCTGACACGCAGCTCTTCGATCATCCAGCGCAGCGCTTTCACCTCGTCATCTTGCTGGCGCGTTGGCGGCAACTTGTTCAGCCACTGTTGCCAAGCCTGCTGCACCTGCCCCACCCGCAACATCTGCGCACGATCACGGTGCGGGTCGATAGCCAACTTCTCCAGGCGGCGTTCAATCGCCTAAGGTATCGGGTAGGCACGGCCAGCCGTGCTGGGTGACGGATCCGCGATAAACCAACTCACCGAGCTGATTTTTAATGTCTGACAACGCCAGCGCCAGCGACATATCCATCCGGCCCTTCAGCCGTTTGTTAATGCTGAATACTGCCGTCAGGATCTGTTCAACCTGCTTGGCTATCTCCACCACGGTGTCATTCAACTCTGCGCGAACTTGTTCCTGTAACCAGGCAAAACGTTCTTCCTGCCATACTGGCCCGCCATGCTGGGCAATCAGCTTGTCGATACCGCAGGAAATGCAGTCGTCGATCAGATCCAGCACCTTGCCATAGGGGTTAAAATACAGCCCCAACTTGGCCTTGTTAGGTAACTTTTCATGCAAATACTTAATCGGCGATGGAATGTTCAGTAGCAGCAGACGGCGGGTGCCTTGCCACATCGCCAGGTTTTGCTCTCTTTCGCTGTCGAACAGGCGGATCGCCACGCTGTCTTTCTCATCCACCAATGCCGGATAGGCTTTCACCGAATACCCCCCGCGTTGTTGCTCGTAGAACGCGGGCAGTTGACCAAAGCTCCAAATATGCAAGTTGCCTTGTTCAAGACCTTCGTCCGCCACCGCAGACAATGTTTCCTGCACTTTGCCCTTCAATTGCAATCGCAGCGCGGCCAAATCCTTACCTTCACGCAGGGTCTGCTGTTTTTCACCCACCACCCGGAAAGTTATTTTCAGGTGATCGGGTACCTGATCCCACTGCCAATCATTGTGTGACACGGTCACACCAGTCATCTGACGCAATTCACGCTCCAATGCATCCAGTAACGGTAGCGCCAACGCGGTCACCCTGCCCAGAAACGCTTCGGCGTAGTTCGGGGCTGGCACAAAGTTGCGGCGCAGCGATTTAATCAATGCAATCACCAATTCACGGCGAATACCGGGGATCTGCCATTCAAAGCCCTGCTCCTCCACCTGATTGAGGATCGGCAGCGGGATATGCACCGTTACGCCATCAGCGTCGGCACCCGGTTCAAACTGGTAAGTCAGGCACAGCTTGAGGTTACCTTGATGCCAGAAGTTCGGGTAATCCAGCGCGCTAACCTTGTTGGCACCATCCTTGATCAGCATCTCTTTTGCAACATTGAGCAGATCAGGCTGCTGCCTGCGGGCATTTTTCCACCAATGATCGAAATGCCTCCCAGACAGCACATCATTCGGGATGCGCTGGCCATAGAAGCTGAACAGTGTTTCATCGTCCACCAAAATGTCGCGGCGGCGCGATTTGTGCTCCAGTTCTTCCACTTCGGCGCGCAGTGTGCGGTTCTCGCGCAAGAACGCGTGGCGCATCTGCCAGTCCCCCTCCACCAGCGCATGGCGGATAAACAGCTCGCGGCACAGCAGCGGATCAATGCTGCTGTAATTGACTTGACGGGCGGCGACAATCGGTAGGCCGAACAGCGTCACCTTTTCGCTGGCCATCACCGCGCCTTGGGATTTCGACCAGTGCGGATCGCTGTAGCTGTGCTTCACCAGATGCTGGGCCAGTGGTTCGATCCACTCAGGTTTGATACGCGCGCCAATGCGCCCCCACAGACGGCTGGTTTCCACCAGTTCGGCGACCATGATCCATTTCGGCGGCTTCTTGAACAGGCAGGAACCGGGGAATAGCGAGAAGCGGGCATTGCGCGCGCCGGTAAATACTTGTTTGTCTGCGTCCTTTTGACCGATATGCGACAGCAGCCCGGCCAGTATGGCGCTATGCACACTGCGATAGTTGGACGGCACACTGTTGACTGGCAGCCCTAGCTCTTTCACTACCTGGCGCAACTGGGTGTATATATCCTGCCACTCGCGCACCCGTAGGTAATTGAGGAAATCATCACGGCACAGCCGGCGGAATTGGCTGGAGGAGTGCACTTTTTGCTGTTCCTTCAGGTAATCCCACAGGTTGACGAACGCCAGAAAATCCGAATCCTTGTCGGCAAAGCGGCGGTGTTTTTCGTCTGATGCCTGCTGCTTATTATCCATCGGCCGTTCGCGCGGATCTTGGATCGACAATGCAGCTGCAATGATCATTACCTCACGCAAGCTACCCGCTCTTTGGGGCTTCCAGCACCATGCGCGCCAGGCGTGGGTCGATCGGTAACTGCGCCAACTGGTGACCCTGCGGCGTCAACTGATAATGCCCGTTGTCGGCGGTTTTGATGGCACCCAGCTCTTCCAGCAACCGCACACCGTCTTGAATATTGCGTTTATCTGGCGCTTCTACAAACGGGAAAGCGGCGATATCACCCAGCCCTAGCGATGTCATCTGTAAGATAACCGACGCCAGGTTGGTACGCAGGATCTCTGGATCGGTAAATGCTGGCCGCGACAGGAAGTCCTGCTCCGAATACAGACGGATACACACGCCTTCTGAGACACGACCACAGCGTCCTTTACGTTGGTTGGCTGAAGCCTGTGATACCGGTTCAAGCGGCAGGCGTTGCACCTTGGTGCGCGAGCTGTAACGGCTGATACGCGCTGTGCCTGGGTCGATAACATATTTGATGCCCGGCACCGTCAACGAGGTTTCCGCCACGTTGGTCGCCAGTACAATGCGGCGGCCATGATGCGGCTGGAATACCCGATTTTGTTCGCTGTTAGACAGGCGTGCATACAACGGCACCACCTCGGTATGCGGCAGGTTAAGCCGATTTAGCGCCTCAGCGGTGTCGCGGATTTCCCGTTCGCCACTCATAAAAATCAAGATATCGCCCGGCCCCTCACGCCCCAGTTCGTCCACCGCATCGAAAATTGCCTGCAACTGATCACGCTCGGCATCGTCCGCATCGCTAACCACTGGCCGGTAACGCACTGCCACCGGGTAGGTGCGACCAGAAACTTCGATGATCGGCGCATGGTTGAAGTGGCGTGAAAAACGTTGCGGATCGAGGGTAGCCGAGGTGATGATCACCTTCAAATCTGGGCGTTTCGGCAGTAACTCACGCAAATAGCCGAGGATAAAGTCAATATTCAGGCTGCGTTCATGCGCTTCATCGATAATTAGCGTGTCGTATTGCATCAGCAGCCGATCTTGCTGGATCTCTGCTAACAAGATGCCGTCGGTCATCAACTTGACCAGGGTGTGGGGTGTGGTCACTGACTTGATCGTTAAAACGCACCTTATAGCCAACGCTGCCACCAAGTGGCGTTTCCAACTCGTAGGCGATGCGTTGAGCCACTGAACGTGCCGCCAGACGCCGGGGTTGGCTATGACCAATCAGCCCCTTCACTCCACGCCCTAGCTCCAGACAGATTTTTGGCAACTGGGTGGTTTTCCCCGATCCGGTTTCACCGGCGACGATCACTACCTGGTTTTCGCTGATGGCATGCAGAATGTCCTGTTTTTTTTGGCTGACCGGCAGGTTTTCCGGGTAGGTGATGTCTGGGCAAGCCGCAGCACGCGCCTGCGCTTTTTGCCGGGCCGCCGCAATGTCACTTTCCAGCTTAGCGGCTACCGCCAACTGCGCACTGGAATTTTTGATTTTTCTTACTCCCTGCAAACGGCGCAGTAGGCGTTGTTGATCGCGCAGCATCAGTTCGCCCAGTTGGGCCGACAATGCGTCGAGCGGAGATTTTACGTGTGCTATATCTTGTTTCATTGCTGCTGTAGTCACCTACATAATTCATTTTTAGTCAAAATCCCATTCTCATATTTCACGAATGGCATATTAGCCCCTGATATTAATTGAAATGAATATCGTTCTCATATAAGTTTTCACCTCTAAACATTCCTTAATTTACACGCCTGTGACGGTAAGAGCGACATGTCATCTCCTAGTTTTGGTTCAGCTGAAAACATGGTGCTAATCTTCTCAGAGCATCACAACTGGTTGCAAAAGTTGCTCCGACGACGCCTGGGGAATGCCACCGATGCCGCCGATCTGGCGCAGGATGTGTTCCTGCGATTGCTGATAAAACCCCGCTATTTTGACAGCCTGGCTGGTGCGCGTGCCTATCTTGGCGCGATGGCGCAAGGAATGTGTATTGATCTGTATCGCAGAAAAGAAATCGAACGAGTCTGGCTGGAAACGTTAACCGCTCAGCCCATGCCCGTGGCGGTCTCGGCAGAACATTGCGCGATCGTACTCGAAACCTTATTTCAGGTGGATGCCATGCTGCGGGCGCTGCCGGAGAAAGTCCGCGCAGCGTTTGTAATGTCTCAGATCCGCAGGCTGACTTACGCGGAAATCGCCACCGAACTCGCCGTCTCCGAGCACATGGTGAAGAAATATATGGCGCGAGCCATGCTCCACTGCCTGATCCTTAAAGTTGAGCATCTCGATGCCTTTAATTCCGCCTCTGCCTGACACTATGACGAGTAAACCCGGCTTTGCCGCGCTGGCAACAGGCCGCAAACTGGTACGCTAAAATTCAAGACGTCGCGTCCCTGCAAACGTATCCCGCAGCTTTGCAACACTGGCTCGAAGAAAGTCAGGAGAACCAGCAGGCGTGGCAATACGTGCTGAACATCAGCCAGCATTTTACGCCGCTGCGGGAATATGGTGCGCAAGCGCTCTACTTACGATTTTCGATCTTCAATTAGCGCCAGCGCCGGGAGTTGGGATAACTATCGTAGCGAAGTGGATGTCTCCGGGCCACTGAATGACGAGCCCCCCCTGCGTGGCCGCATCATCGGCGTGCTGCAAAAGAAAGATAGTTTTACCGATTACATCAACTGCGATCGTCAGGTGCTGTTCGGAACGCTGGCCTACGATTTCACGCCGCAGCCCACTGACTACCGGCGTTATGTGGCAAAAAACCGACACGGTAGCCAATCTTACGGCGTGCCAATGTCAACCAACTACGCCAGCCTGGAACTGCCACGTTCGACTTTTCTGGGTGCCAGTTGGAATAACATTACCTTCGATAAAACCAACGCCTTCGCCGAGTTCGAGCATTATTTCGATAATGAATGGGTCGCCAAAAGCTCGATAAACTACACCTCCGCCAGCGCGCGGGGAAAATTCATCGGTGTTTACGGCAACGGCACACAGGGCGTGGATGATTCGGGCGATGTGAGACTCAACAACTACCTGCAACGGCACAACCGCAGCAGCCAATACGGCGTCAATCTTAACCTGAGCGGGCCATTTGCGTTTTTGAACCGTGATCACGAATTAGTGCTCGGCGGCGATTATCAAAAAGAGAATTTCAGCAATTTATTCGGCGTGCTGAGCAACACCAGCAAGGTCAATATCTACAGTTGGGATCGAGAAAGCCTGCCCGAACCCGACGGGGATTACACCCGCCGTTATCAGTACGCTGTGTATCAGCGCGGCCTGTACACCACAACTCGCCTGAGTTTGGCAAACGACTGGAAGCTGATCCTCGGCAGCCGTTACAGCAGCTTTACCTACGATTCTTATTTCACCAACCTGACCACCGGCGCGATGACGAGACACAGCAATTACAAGGTGAGAGGCAAAACTATCCCATACAGCGGGCTGCTGTGGGATTTCGCGAAAGATCACACCTGGTATCTGAGCTACGCCGAAATCTATAAACCGCAAAGCACGAAGGACGCTAGCGGCAACTTCCTGCCATCGGTCACCGGCAGCAATTACGAGACCGGCGTAAAAGGGGAATTCTTTGACGGTGCGCTGAACATCTCCGTCGCCCTGTTCCGCATCATTCAGGAAAATAACGCCATGAGCAGCGTCGGTTGCGATGACTGCTACGTCGCCGACGGCAAAGTGCAAAGTCAAGGTGTCGAGATGGAAGTTTCCGGCCAGTTGGCGGAAGGCTGGCAGGTTTACGCCGGGTATACGCTCAATAACAGCAAATACCTCGAAGCGGCCAATACGCAAAAAGGCACCAACTACAGCAAACACACTCCGCAGCACCTTTTTCGCTTGTACAACAGCTACCGCTTGCCAGGGCAATGGGATAAATGGTCGGTCGGGGCAAGTCTGACAGAGCAAACAGATACCACCACCAACTACAACGTTTCGCAGGGTGGATACGCGTTGTTCAATGCCAATATCGGTTATCGGTACAACAAACAGATAAGCCTCAGTCTAAACGGTAACAACCTGACGGATAAGGAATATTATCTCGGCGTTTCCAACCGTCATCGTGGCGGCAATAACTTCTACGGCGATCCGCGTAACTTCATGCTTAACGTGAAATGGAATTATTAAGCTGATCAGGCTTTTAATCTGATCGATAGCCATCCGTGAGGGTGGCTATCACACTTTTCTTCAACATGCCCTGTACAATACTCTTTATGCGACATTCTCTATGCAAAGTCTAAAACAGTTTTACCAGTTGATTGCGCCCTATTGGTTGCGTCCCCGTGAATGGTTTTCGTGGCTTTTACTGCTGACGCTAACTGGCCTCACTTTAGGCGTGGTATGGATAAGCGTTCAGTACAACAACTGGAGCCGCGAATTTTATGACGCCCTGACCGACTACTTTCAGCATACGTCTGTCACCAGGCTGGCGTTCTCTTACGCCGTTGTGTTATTCGTCATCAGCACAAACTGGCTGAAAAAATTACTGATCATCCGTTGGCGGCAGAAGATGGCCCTGAGATTTCACGCCTCGTGGCTCCGGCGGCACAATCACTACCGTCTGAGTTTCAACGCTGAGCCGGATAACCCCGATCAACGTATCGCCGAAGACATCCAATTGCTGATTGAACAAAGCCTCAAACTGTTTTTATCGCTGTTAAAAAATACTACAGGGCTTTTCTCATTCATTTTCATTCTGTGGCAGTTATCGGGTACGCTTAGTCTTACCATCGCCGGGCATGCCTTTCCAGTGCATGGCTATTTAGTTTGGGTGGCGCTGGGGTATGCTACTGTCAATAGCGTGCTCGCCCACCGGATCGGCCGCCCTTTACACCAGCTCAATATGGATAAGCAGAAAGCCGAAGCCGACTACCGAGCCGGTATGCTACGCATACGTGATAATAACGAGCAGATCGCGTTTTATGGTGGCGAGCGCACCGAGTTGCGCCGCATGCATCATCATTTTTCGGCGATTGCACGCAACTGGCAGCAGTTGATGTCCCGCGAGTTCCGCTTGGATACCTTCACTACATCATACTTCCGTCTTAGTCTGATGATCCCGATTTTTGCTGTGTTGCCACTTTATATCGCGAAAAAAATATCGCTCGGCGGCGTGATGCAGGCGCGCGCAGCTTTCGGTTACGTACTTGATGCCTTCGGCTGGTTCATCGATTCCTATCGGCAGATAGTCGCATGGTCTGCAACAGTAGAGAGGCTATGGAAATTTGAGCAAAGTTTGATAGAACTACCTGTGAAAGTGAAATATTCTCGCCTTCCTAATAAATTGCAATGTCATAATCTAGTTGCCCACCATTCTCATGGCACCCCCCTTTTTAAACCTATCAATCTCCGTTTGCATGACGGTGATTCTATCGCAATAACCGGCGCTAGCGGCTGTGGTAAAACAACTTTGTTAAGAACTCTGTCCGGGCTGTGGCCCTATAGCAGTGGAACCTGGAACTTACCCGACGGAAAAAGCCTATTTGTGCCACAAAAACCTTATTTACCCTATGATTTCCTCACCCAAGTTTTGATATATCCAGGGTTAAGCAATGTAAGAGATGAGCAGATCAAAACGTGTATGGCGCAGGTTGGACTGCATCATTTGTGCCCACAACTGGGTGAAAGAAAGCTCTGGAGTAAAGTGCTTTCCGGTGGAGAGCAGCAGCGTCTTTCGTTTGCAAGAATACTACTGAACCAACCGAAACTTATATGTCTTGATGAATCAACGGTCACTTAGAGGATACAACTGCCTTAAAGCTAATTGGACTTGTTCGAAGTACACTGCCTAAGAGCATAATCATCGTGGTAAGCCATCAAACGTCCATTATAGAATCATTCACCATGCAGTATAATATTGAATTACATGGCGAGAATTAACATTCTCCCCAACCTGAATAAACCACACCCCAAAATTTTGACACCCTACTGAGTAAAGTGCATTTTTTCAATATGTTAGATGATGATAGAATTTACTCAAATCGGTTGGATTGTTCACAAAACGGGGTAGAGAGACCACAATGAAATTGGCGATACATAGCACTAAACACTATGACCGCAAATACCTGGATATGTCGATTTGAAAACGCTGTACGCCCAGTCTGACGTGATCACCCTGCACTGCCCGATGGTGCCAGAAAACCACCACCTGTTGGATACCGCTGCCTTCGCGATGATGAAAAACGGCGTGATGGTGATCAACACCAGCCGTGGCGCACTGATCGACCCTGTTGCCGCCATCGATGCACTCAAACAGCAGAAAATTGGCGCGCTGGGCATGGACGTCTATGAGAATGAACGCGACTTGTTCTTCGAAGATAAATCTAACGACGTTATTCAAGATGATATATTCCGCCGCCTATCAGCCTGCCATAACGTGCTGTTTACCGGCCACCAGGCTTTCATGACCGAAGAAGCGCTCACCAGCATCTCGCAGACCACATTGCAAAACGTCAACCAATTGGATCGTGGCGAACGCTGTCTTAACCAGTTGAACACCTGATAGCGCCAAGGGCGTATTGACTACGCCCTGCCCGCCAGGCCGCAACACAGCTCATCCTGCGCTGGCACAAGTTCCCTGGCTGAGCATCCACGTTCCACATCGTTTGCTACCTAACATTTGCATGCTTACAATTTCAATGAAAATTGTAGGTGACAGTTGTCACTCGACAACGCGTTGAACGTATTTTATTGACATTAATGGCACGCTGCGACAGTTTTCTCCCAACTGATTAGAAGAAAGGAGTATGCTTCATCAGAGATGATCAGATGGTTACGGAGTACGGGTTAGCAACGGATTTGTTTGGTGTACTAGAAGGATTTGTTGCAAATCGTGGCTATAGCTGCGCATTATGTCGTACATTATTTATAACGGCGTGACATCAGGTCTCGCCGATCTTTTCACCCTTAGTGTACCGATGCCTTCGACAATAAATTAATCACCAGTACCCCGGCGATAATTAATCCCATACCGATCATCGCTGGCCAGTCCAATTTTTGCTGATAAACAAACACAGCGGCGATCGAAATTAGCACAATGCCCATACCTGACCAGATTGCATAAACAATGCCCAGCGGCATACTCTTGACCACCATCGACAACCCCCAAAAAGACACGCCGTAACCAACGACCACCAGCAGCGACGGCCACAGGCGAGTAAAGCCTTCAGAGGCTTTCAACATGGTGGTGGCGATCACTTCTGCGACTATTGCCATCATCAAATACATCAATGTGTTCATGGTTTCTCTTTGGTAAGTTCATCTTTTTATCAGTATGACGTGTGGGAAATTAATTGTCGCTAAATAATGGTGACCATTCCCTATTTTAGCACCACCTTGTAGGCGGATCCCTTCGCTGTACAAGCTCGGCTGATCCAGCAGCGTTGGTAGGCAATCATGCGAGCATCGGCTGTGCAACCCACTCTCGCTTATGCTGCATGGAAGTACGATGATGAATAATGATCAAATCAGCCTGTTGAATGTTAAACTCGCTATCTAAAGCACTAAGCCCCATCCCGATTAAAGGACGAGCAAGATTTAAATGTCAGAAAAGCCAACTGTTAACCCAAAAGAACACTACAACCTGAACAAACTGCAAAAACGCCTACGCCGCAACGTGGGCGAAGCAATTGCTGATTTCAACATGATTGAGGAAGGCGATCGCATTATGGTTTGCCTGTCTGGCGGCAAAGACAGCTACACCCTGCTGGAGATCCTGCGTAACCTACAGCGGAACGCACCGGTGAACTTCTCCTTGGTGGCGGTAAACCTAGACCAGAAACAACCGGGCTTCCCAGCGCATATTCTGCCCGCTTACCTGAAACACCTAGGAGTTGAGTACCAGATCGTTGAGGAAAACACCTAGAGTATCGTCAAGGACAAGATCCCAGCAGGTAAAACCACTTGTTCCCTGTGCTCACGTCTGCGCCGTGGCATCCTCTACCGTACTGCCACTGAACTGGGTGCCAGCAAGATTGCCTTGGGCCACCACCGCGACGATATTCTGCAAACGTTATTGCTTACTACGGCGGAAAGCTGAAAGGCATGCCGCCCAAATTGATGAGCGACGATGGCAAGCATGTCGTGATCCGCCAGCTGGCTTACTGCCACGAGAAAGATATTGAGCGCTTCGCGATCGCTAAAGCCTTCCCCATCATTCCATGCAACCTCTGTGGCTCGCAGCCTAACTTGCAACGCCAAGTGATTGGCGACATGCTACGCGACTGGGATAAGCGTCATCCTGGACGACTGGAAACCATGTTCAGCGCGGTGAAAAATGTAGTTCCTTCGCACCTTAGCGACATAAATTTATTTGATTTTAAAGGGATCCATCATGGCAGTGGCGTGGTGGATGGCGGTGATTTGGCGTTTGATCGCCCAGATATCCCGATGCAGCCGGTTGGTTGGCAACCAAAAGATACGGACGATATCGTGGCACCTGGAGTAGAACGTTTAAACGTGCTTGAAATCAAGTAAGGGTTGCCATAACGCATTCCAGAGCGCAGTTTGAGAAATGACTGACAAAAAAATGCCGATGATTAAATCGGCATGGTATGAATCAAATGTAATACAGTAATTCAAAACAAGAAGGTCAGATGTTAATAGATAGCAACATTTACTGATAACATTGTATCCATCTGCGATAGTGATCATGCCCCATTTCATCCAGCTATATATTGATATAACTCAATATTAACCGTGTTTTCATTTTCTTTTTGCTATCACCAGCGGCTACGCTTCAGATACCAGACTGCACTAAGCGCCACGTTACCCTACTGTTGGGCTGTGCGCTGGGAAGAGCTGCACTTATTCTTGCAGGTGAAACTTCCGTCCCAGAAGGTGCCGAACACCAGGCCTGAAAGTGACCTTCTGGAAGTCGAAGTCAGTCATAGTAGCGATGAAACGAGTAATGCCCTTGGAACAGTTGCAAAAACGTAAGTAACCATAGATCTGTTTTAAGCAGCCTGCTTAAACAGTACATCAGGAGCTTAATTATTTTCGTCACAATCCGGTCACCTATATCTACCTTCACTATGTATCAGCCACTCAGTGATCCATGAACGGGCGGAAATGGTGAGGTATGCCGATGACATGGCCTTCACCTTCCAGTATCCGAGTTAGACAAAACCGCTCTTACAAGGTACTACCTAAACGGCTGAACAAGTATGGTTTGAAATTGCATAATGACAAATCGCAATTAATGCCTGCGGGTCATGTTGCAGCAATGAGAATCAACCAAACAGGAAAACGTCTGCCGACGCTCAACTTCCTGGGGTTTACCGATTATTGGGGAAAAAGATACTGTATTATTTATCAAAGCTTATTTGAGAGCATCGACGGAAGATCAGTTTGCCGACCGGGCAAAAGAGATGCTGGAGCAGTTCGTCCAGGAACGAGGATTCAAAATCGCTAGCTACTACCGGGAGAATATCAGCGGTACAAAACTCGACCGACTTGAGCTGAGACGTTTACTGATGGACAGTCACCACAATGATATTTTGCTGGTCGAGCAGATAGACCGCCTGACCCGCCTAATTAACAGCGACTGGATGACACTAAAGAAACAGATCGAACAACATGAACTGCGAGTTGTCAGTCTGGATGTCCCCACCTCGTGGCTGGCTCTGTCAGAGAAAGTCTCTTCGCCAACTGACCCGATAACCCGCGCAGTGATAACCGCCATAAATAGCATGCTTATCGACTTGATGGCCGCGATGTCTCATAAGGACTGGCTGAGCCGCCGACAGCGGCAAAAACAGGGAATTGAACGGGCGCACTCGCTGGGTAAATACCGGGATAAACAGGCCGATCATGAACGGCATCAGAAAATCCTGTACTACCGGCAGGTTATGAAACTGAGTATCCGGGAAACGGCTGAGGCCACCGGGTACAGCTGTTCTCAGATACGCCGCATATAGACCTTGTACAAACAAAAAGTCATCGACAAAACACATAGCTTATTTTTCCACAATGCTCTCAGATCAGACGTTTTAGTTTTTGGGGATTTGTGAATACTTGCCTTCGTAAGTTTTAGATCCTTAGGTTGGACCCAGTCCCTAATTCTGTGTAACTGCCAGCGTATTAAAGGTGATCGCTCAGGCGGTCACCGAACTCGATAATAAAACGACTCATCGCCAGCCGCCAGTTCTGG
>WHPZ01589807.1:18998-55435 GCA_016617965.1 Macrosiphum rosae
AGAACTGGCGGCTGGCGATGAGTCGTTTTATTATCGAGTTCGGTGACCGCCTGAGCGATCACCTTTAATACGCTGGCAGTTACACAGAATTAGGGACTGGGTCGGGTGAACCGGCTCAAGGTTATTTACCACGAGTCAGTTTTTCCAGATCAGATTCGATTTCTGCAATCTTGTGTGACACCACGCCTTTCAGATGATGCAGGTCATCGAGGATTTTACGTTTCAGTTCCATTTCTATTTGATCGCGTTGGCACAGTTGATTCAGTTCGTCGATCACGTAACGTAGGTTTGGATTGATTTCGTGTATCTCCTTGTAACCTAGCCCGGCGTTATCTGCCACCACAGTTTTTCGCTGGCGCGGATATTTGAACTTCACGCTTTTGGCAAAGAACTCGCCTTTATCTTTGTGGAAATAAATCTTGAGAATGTCGTTATTGGCCTCCTGACGCAGGCTATAGTGTGCGATATCCTCCGGTTGATTGATTGATTCCCAAGCTTTTCAAGTTATCGTACATATTGCGCCCTCTGTTAGGTGATCACCACTGCGATTGTGGCGCAAAGCATGCCATGAGACTGTGATTGCCAACGAAAAGTAGACAAAAAAATAGTGGGTTTATCACCCACTATTATCGATTTTAGTCGATGGTGCGCAATAGTTCGTTAATGCCGACTTTACCGCGTGTCTTGGCGTCAACTTTCTTGACGATCACCGCACAGTATAAGCTGTAAGAGCCATCTTTCGACGACAGGTTACCAGACACCACTACCGAACCGGCCGGTACGCGGCCGTAGTGCACTTTACCGGTTTCGCGGTCATAGATGCGGGTGCTTTGGCCGAGGTAAACGCCCATGGAAATCACCGAGCCTTCTTCCACCACCATGCCCTCAACCACTTCGGAACGTGCACCGATGAAGCAGTTATCTTCAATGATGGTTGGGTTGGCCTGTAGCGGTTCCAGTACACCGCCGATGCCGACGCCGCCGGACAGATGAACGTTCTTGCCGATCTGCGCACATGAACCGACGGTGGCCCAGGTATCGACCATGGTACCTTCGTCAACGTAGGCACCGATGTTAACGTAAGATGGCATCAGTACGGTGTTACGGGCAATAAATGCCCCTTGGCGCACGCTGGCTGGTGGCACTACGCGGAACCCCTCTTTCTGGAAGCGTGCTTCGTCATAGCCAGCGAACTTCATCGGCACCTTGTCGTAATAGCGAGTTTCTGCGCCCTCCATCACCTTGTTGTCGTTGATGCGGAAAGAGAGTAGCACAGCCTTTTTCAGCCATTGATGTGTAACCCACTGACCGTCTCTCTTCTCGGCAACGCGCAGGGTACCGTTGTCCAACAGGCCGATCACCTGGTTTACCGCTTCGCGCGTTACGGTATCTACGTTCGCTGGGGTCATCTCTGCACGGCGTTCAAAGGCGCTTTCAATAACGTTTTGTAATTGCTGCATGCTGTTTCTCTGTCCTGATGTTGTCGGTAAAAAAGTCACTTGCCCGGTCATACTTGAAGCTGTATCTGTATTAGCTCCCCCCAGTCACTGACCTTGAGTCAACTCTTGGGGACTTACGCCCTGGCTACCTTGATACAATTTCAATTATTTAGGATATATCACATTTTATCGTTTGGATTGAGGGCTGCTGTCAACCGTTGTTCCAACTTTCTGCGTGTTCCCTGATCGAGGGCGCGGCGATCACTGTCAGCCAGAATAAATAAATCTTCGACCCGTTCGCCGATAGTGGAAATACGTGCGCTGTGTAGCGATAGGCCGAGATCGGCGAACACTTCACCCACTTGCGCTAGCAGGCCCGGCTGGTCGAGTGCGCTCAGTTCCAGATAGCTGCGGTGGTCAGTGTGGGCCGACAGGAAGCTAACCTTGGTCGGCACGCTGAAATGGCGCAGTTTACGTGAGGGTTGTCACCCCTGTGGTGGTTGGTATTCCTGCTGGGTGATGGCCTGCAATAGCGCGTGACGGATCGCAGCGTGGCGATCTTGCGCCAGCGGGCTGCCGTCCTGCTCCAGCACGATAAAGGTATCCATCGCCATGCAATCACGGTTGGTGACGATCTGTGCATCGTGCACGCTCAGGTTGCGCCGATCCATCTCACCGGCCACTGTGGCGAACAGGTAAGCGCGATCCGGGCACCAGATAAATATCTCGGTGCCGCCGCGTGTCGTCTGGCTGCTGACCAGCACCAATGGATGGGGTGAGTTGTGTGACAGCAGGTGGCGAGCGTGCCAAGCCAACTGGCTCGGTGAATGGCGCAGGAAATAATCGGCGCGGCAACGGCTCCAGATGCGGTGCAGCGCCTCTTCGTCGATATTATCCCTGCGCAACAACGCTAACGCTTGCAAACGGTGGTAGCGCACACGCTCCTGCAGATCCGGGCTATGCTGCATGCCATGGCGTAGCTGTTTTTCGGTGGCGAAGTACAGCTCGTGCAGTAGGCTCTGCTTCCAGCTATTCCATAGGGTTTCGTTGGTGGCTCAGATGTCCGCTACTGTCAGGCACACCAGATAGCGCAAACGCGCTTCGTTCCGCACTTCGGTGCTGAACTGCTGGATCACCGTCGGATCATGAATGTCGCGGCGCTGGGCGGTGACCGACATCAGCAGGTGGTAGCGCACCAGCCAGGCCACCAGTTGCGCCTCGCGAGAATTGAGGCCGTGCTGCTCGGCGAACGCCAGCGCGTCCTGTGCGCCGAGGATCGAGTGATCACCGCTACGGCCTTTGGCGATATCGTGGAATAGCGCTGCTAATAGCAGCAGTTCCGGGTTAGGCAGACGTGGATACAGCGCTACGCACAACGGGTGGTGCGTGCGCGTCTGCGGATCGGCAAAGCTCTCCAGCTTTTGCAGCACGCTGATGCTGTGTTCGTCGACAGTGTAAGCATGGAATAGATCGAACTGCATCTGGCCGACGATTTTGCCCCATTGTGGCATATAAGCTGACAGCACACTGTAGCGGTGCATCGGCACCAGCGCGCGCGCGACTGCACCAGGGTGACGCAGAATAGCCATAAACAGATCGCGTGCTGCCGGGATGGTGCACAGCGGCTTTTTCAGGTGACGACGCTCATGGCGCCGTTGGCGCACGGTGGTGGAATAAATGCCTGTGATTTCGCGGTTGCATGCCATCAGGTAGAACATGTGTATGATGGCTTCTGGCTGGCGGATGAATAGCGTTTCGTCACTCAGGTCGATCAGATCGCCGCGCAGTTGGAAATCGTCATTCAGTTGGCGTGGTCTCTCGGTGGTGTCCAGTGCCAGTATTGCTTCGTCAAACAGTTGCAACAGCATGTGATTCAACTCGCTGATGCACCAGGTGATGCGGTAGAAATCTTTCATCATGCGTTCGACCGGTTCGTTGCCTTTGAATTCGTAACGCAACAAGCGCGCAACGTTAAGTTGATGATCGAACAGCAACCGGTTGTCGTAGCGTGGCAGCACCAGGTGCAGTGTGAACCGAATGCGCCATAGGAAGCTTTGGCACGCGTTCAGCTCATCGCGTTCCGCTTGAGTGAGAAAGCCGAAGCTGACCATTTCATCCAGCGAGGTAGCGCCGAAGTGGCGGCGTGCTACCCACAGTAGGCTGTGGATATCGCGTAGGCCACCTGGGCTGCTCTTGATATCCGGTTCCAGGTTGTAGCTGGTGCCATGATAGCGTTGATGGCGTTCCTGCTGCTCGTTTAACTTGGCGTGGAAAAATTGGGGCGAGGGCCAGAAGCCGTCGCTGAAGATGTGTTTTTGCATCTGTAGGAACAGAGTGACATCGCCGCAGATCATCCGCGATTCAATCAGGTTGGTGGCCACGGTCAGATCCGTCAGCCCTTCCAACAAACACTCTTCCAGCGTGCGCACGCTGTGACCCACCTCCAACTTGAGATCCCATAGCAGGGTGATGAATTCGCCAATCTGCTGTGATTGCTGTTGGTTCAGCCTATGCTGGCTGAGCACCAACACGTCGATATCTGATAGCGGGTGCAGCTCGCTGCGGCCATAGCCACCGACTGCTACCAGCGCGCTTTCTGGTATCCCTTCAAAGCCGTAGAAAGTCCACAGGCGGCACAGCAGTCGATCGATAAAGTCGCTGCGCGCCGCTATCAGGCTCTCGACACTGGAGCCAGCGTTGAACGCCGCCGCCAACCATTGCTGGAACTGCTCCAGATGCTGCTTCAATGCGGGGCAATTAAGTTCTTCATCGCTATAGGCGTTGGGATCTTCAGGCTGCTCCAGCACGATGAGTTGGGTATCCTGCTGACGAAAATTTTCAAGCATTATATGCTGCTCATCAATAAAAAGGCCGACGATAGCCGGCCTAAGATATATGCATTGCGGTGGTGAGCTACAACGCTTACACCTCGTGCGTAATGATCTTGGGGATGGTGTCATCCTTGCGCCATGTCATTATCTCACAGCCGTTATCCGTGACTACAATAGTATGCTCATACTGTGCCGACAAGCTGCGATCCTTGGTCTTTACCGTCCAGCCGTCTTTCATGATGCGGATGCGGTAATCACCAGCGTTGACCATTGGCTCAATGGTGAATGCCATGCCTGCTTGCAGTACTACGCCAGCGTCGTCGGCATCATAGTGCAGCACCTGCGGCTCTTCGTGGAATCCCTCGCCGATACCGTGGCCGCAGTATTCGCGTACTACGGAGAAATTTTCGGCTTCGACAAATTTTTGGATCTCTTTGCCCAAGGTGCGTAGGCGGATGCCTGGCTTCACCGTTTTCAGCGCCAGATACAGGCTTTCCTGAGTGATACGACACAGGCGCTCACCCAGGATGGTCGGTTTGCCGACGATGAACATTTTTGAAGTATCGCCGTGGAAGCCGTCTTTAATCACCGTCACATCGATATTGACGATATCGCCATCTTTCAGCATTTTGTCATCGCTTGGAACGCCATGGCACACCACTTCATTCACCGAGATACATACGGATTTCGGGAAGCCGTGGTAGCCGAGGCAGGCAGAGATGGCCTGCTGCTCGTGGGTGATGTGCGCGTGACAAATACGATCCAGCTCGCCGGTGGTCACGCCAGGTTTGACATGCGGCTCGATGATCTCCAGCACTTCGGCAGCCAGATGGCCGGCCACGCGCATTTTTTGGATGTCATCAGGTGTTTTGATTGAAATTGCCATGAAATTCGTCCGCAGGTGTCGTTGTCGTCGACAAAAAATAAGAAGCTGTGGCTTATGGTATCAGCCCGGCTGGGGGCTGCCAAATTTCATTTCCCGGTTATCGGCCAAATGCAACAAAAGTTGGTGTCTAAAGTGAGTTTGTGGTATAAAGCGCGCCGGCAGATCCGCTGTTCTGTGTCCTCGTGACGATGGCGAAAATGACCGAAAATACTTTAACTGCACTCACATTGTGTAAATAACACACACGTATCGGCACATCCGCCGGGGTGCTTTGCGGTGACCCGTCACCCCAAAGTCGGCGTTATGGGATACGTGGAGGCATAACCCCAACTAACTCTATAGAGGTTTAATCATGGCAACTGTTTCCATGCGCGATATGCTCAAGGCGGGTGTTCACTTCGGTCACCAGACCCGTTACTGGAACCCGAAAATGAAGCCTTTCATCTTCGGCGCGCGTAACAAGGTTCACATCATCAACCTTGAGCAGACTGTACCCATGTTCAACGCCGCTCTGGCTGAACTGACCAAGATCGCTTCTCGTAAAGGCAAGATCCTGTTCGTTGGTACCAAGCGCGCAGCAAGCGAAGCGGTAAAAGAAGCTGCGCACAACTGCGACCAGTACTTCGTCAACCATCGCTGGTTGGGCGGTATGCTGACTAACTGGAAGACGGTTCGTCAGTCGATCAAGCGTTTGAAGGATCTGGAAATCCAGTCTCAAGACGGCACCTTCGACAAGCTGACCAAGAAAGAGGCGCTGATGCGTACTCGCGAACTGGCCAAGCTGGAAAATTCTCTGGATGGTATCAAGGATATGGGCGGGCTGCCTGACGCTTTGTTCGTTATCGATGCCGATCACGAACACATTGCGATTAAAGAAGCCAACAACCTGGGTATCCCGGTATTCTCCATCGTTGATACCAACTCTGATCCAGACGGCGTTGACTTCATTATCCCAGGTAATGACGATGCAATCCGTGCAGTTAACCTATACATGACTGCTGTTGCTACTGCGGTCCGTGAAGGTCGTTCTCAAGATCTGGCCATTCAGGTGGAAGAAAGCTTCGTAGAAGCTGAATAATAAGGCAAGCTCATCACCACTGAGCCCTTATAAACCAGTTATTGACATATGTTGGTTAGGGGGGCCTTTAGAGGCCCCCCTTTGCTTATCTGAATGAGACCTGTCTCTGTGCGAGATAACCGAGGAAAAAGAAATGGCTGATATTACCGCTGCTCTGGTAAAAAAACTGCGCGAGCGTACCAGCGCTGGCATGATGGATTGTAAGAAAGCGTTGGTCGAAGCCAATGGTGACATCGAGCTGGCGATCGAAAATATGCGTAAATCTGGTGCGATCAAAGCGGCGAAAAAAGCAGGTAACGTTGCTGCTGACGGCGTGATCAAAACCAAGATCGAGGGCAACTATGGCATCATTCTGGAAGTTAACTGCCAGACTGACTTTGTCGCTAAAGATGCTGGTTTCCAAGCGTTCGCTGACAAAGTGCTGGATGCTGCTATGGCAGGCAAAATCACTGATGTTGACGTGCTAAAAGCACAGTTCGAAGAAGAACGCGTTGCGCTGGTGGCAAAAATCGGTGAGAACATCAACATTCGTCGCGTTGCTTCCTTGGAAGGCGACGTGCTGGGGAGTTATCTGCACGGTGCGCGCATCGGTGTTCTGATCGCCGCTAAAGGCGCTGATGAAGAACTGGTTAAGCAAATTGCCATGCATGTTGCGGCAAGCAAACCTGAGTTCGTCAAGCCTGAAGATGTCTCTGCTGACGTGGTAGAAAAAGAGTATCAGGTTCAGTTGGACATCGCCATGCAGTCTGGCAAGCCGAAAGAAATTGCAGAGAAAATGGTTGAAGGCCGTATGAAGAAATTCACTGGCGAAGTTTCTCTGACTGGTCAGCCTTTCGTTATCGATCCGAGCAAGACCGTTGGCCAGGTACTGAAAGAGCATCATGCTGATGTTACTCACTTCATCCGTTTCGAAGTGGGCGAAGGTATCGAAAAAGCTGAAACTGACTTTGCTGCTGAAGTGGCAGCAATGAGCAAACAGTCTTAATGTTTGTTAATGGAACCGCCGTCTGGCGGTTCTCTATCATCTAGCCAAGTATTCACCGGTGACAAGCCCGATAGCGTAGTACTCAGCTCCGGCGTGTTTTATCGCCTTACCTATTGCCTCTTAGGAAGAACACCATGGCAACCAATGCAAAACCCGTATATCAACGTATCTTGCTCAAACTGAGTGGTGAAGCTCTGCAAGGTGCAGAAGGTTTTGGTATCGACGCTAGCATTTTGGATCGCATGGCTCAGGAAGTTAAAGAGTTGGTCGAACTACGAATTCAGGTCGGTGTAGTGATTGGCGGCGGCAACCTGTTCCGTGGCGCAGGTTTGGCACAGGCTGGTATGAACCGCGTAGTGGGCGATCACATGGGAATGTTGGCTACCGTGATGAACGGTTTGGCTATGCGTGATGCACTACACCGTGCTTATGTGAACGCCCGCCTGATGTCGGCAATTCCGCTGAACGGCGTGTGCGACAACTACAGTTGGGCGGAGGCGATCAGCCTGCTGCGCAATAACCGCGTGGTGATCTTCTCTGCCGGTACGGGCAACCCGTTTTTCACCACCGATTCCGCCGCTTGCCTACGTGGCATCGAGATCGAAGCAAACGTGGTGTTGAAAGCCACCAAAGTGGATGGTGTATACTCCGCTGATCCGGTTAAAAACTCGGATGCGACGTTGTATGAGCAATTAACCTATCAGGACGTGCTGGATCGCGAACTGAAAGTGATGGATTTGGCGGCCTTTACGCTGGCGCGCGATCACAGCCTGCCGATCCGCGTATTTAACATGAACAAGCCCGGTGCGCTGCGCCGTGTGGTGATGGGTGAAAATGAAGGTACCTTGATCTGCAAATAAGTCGGCTAAAAGCCTATCTTAGTAGGCGTACATTGTTGTAGCCAGTTTGGACACCGACAGCGCGCCACAACCGCAGCGTACATGGCGTACGTGAGGAGGGTGAGCACTGCTCAGGGCCAAAAGGGCAAAAATATAGCCTAATGGGATAGGCTCTTATTACCCATTCGCGGGCGCAGATAAATGCCGAGTTGTTATCCGCGTCGCTTGAGTAGAATTCACGGGCGATATTGATGTATCGCCTGCCCAGTAACCAGCTTCCTAGGGTTAGAAACGTGATTAATGAAATCAGAAAAGATGCAGATATACGCATGGAAAAAAGCGTAGAAGCATTCAAAAACCAAATCAGTAAAGTTCGTACTGGCCGTGCTTCTCCAAGCATCCTGGATGGCATCATGGTGGAATACTATGGTGCAGCTACCCCACTGCGTCAGTTGGCCAGCGTTACCGTTGAAGATTCTCGCACCTTGGCGATCAACCTGTTTGACCGTTCTTTGGGTTCGGCAGTTGAAAAGGCTATCATGTCTTCCGACTTGGGTCTGAACCCAAACTCAGCGGGTAGCGTGATTCGCGTTCCGCTTCCTCCTTTGACTGAAGAGCGCCGTAGGGATCTGATCAAAGTGGTGCGCGCTGAAGCCGAGCAGGGGCGCGTGGCGGTACGTAACGTACGTCGTGATGCTAACGACAAAGTGAAAGCCTTGCTGAAAGATAAAGAAATCAGTGAAGATGCTGATCGCCGTTCTCAGGATGAAATTCAGAAAATGACCGATGCCTATATCAAGCTGCTTGATGCCGCGTTGGCAGACAAAGAAAAAGAGTTATTGGATTTCTAATCAATATAGCGTAGAAAAAAAGCGTCGCTTGGGCGGCGCTTTGTTTTTTGTCATGTAGATCCCGTTTCATAGTACTGAAAGATCATTAACAAGTGGTGGCTAAGGTTACACACTGAAACACCTTCGGTCTCATCAGACAGTTATTCAGAGTGGGTTCATGAAGCAACTGACTATTCTTGGCTCGACCGGCTCGGTAGGGATCAGCGCCCTGGCTGTGGTCAAGGAAAATCCTGAGCGTTTTGCAATTAAAGCGTTGGTAGCTGGTCGTAATGTGGCGGTGATGGCGCAGCAGTGTATGGTGTTCCGCCCAGCTTATGCGGCGATGGCGGATGAAAGTGCTGCGCACGAGCTACGCGTTATTCTGGCGGAAAATGGCCTAGCCACCGAGGTGCTGGCAGGTGAACAGGCTGCCTGTGAATTGGCGGCGTTAGGGGATGTCGATCAAGTGACAGCGGCGATCGTCGGTGCTGCCGGGCTACTGCCGACATTGGCAGCGATCCGAGCTGGCAAACAGGTGTTGCTGGCGAACAAAGAGTCGTTGGTGACCTGTGGTCGCCTATTTATGGAGGCGGTGCAAAAGAGTCAGGCACAGCTACTGCCACTGGACAGCGAGCATAATGCAATTTTTCAGAGTTTGCCTGAGAGCATTCAGCGCCAGTTGGGATACGCATCACTGGACGAGCATGGTGTCTCGCGCATCGTGCTTACCGGTTCTGGTGGCCCGTTCCGCACTATGCCGCTAGATCAGTTCGCCACAATAACGCCGGATCAAGCCTGCGCTCACCCTAACTGGTCGATGGGGCGCAAAATCTCGGTGGATTCCGCCACCATGATGAATAAAGGTCTGGAATATATTGAGGCACGCTGGTTGTTCAACGCCTCTGCCAAACAAATGGAAGTGATATTGCATCCGCAGTCGGTGATCCATTCGATGGTGCGCTACGCCGATGGCAGCGTGCTGGCTCAGTTGGGTACGCCAGACATGCGTACCCCGATTGCCCATGCGATAGCTTATCCGCAGCGGGTAAATTCCGGCGTGGAAGCGCTGGATTTCTGCCGTATTGGTTCGTTAACTTTTACTGAACCGGAGCGCGAGCGTTATCCCTGCCTGTATCTGGCGATCGAAGCTTTCGATACCGGGCAAGCGGCAACCACTGTGCTGAATGCCACCAACGAGATCGCCGTGGCGGCGTTCTTGCACGAACAGATCCGCTTTACCGACATCGCCAAGGTTAACTGCAAAGTGCTAGAACGCCTGTCGTTGCAGGAGCCGTCCTGCATTGATGCGGTCTTAAAAATAGATTGTCAGGCGCGTGCGGTTGCCAGTGAAGTGGTCAAGTCAATGCGAGTTTGATAACAGGTATTACTCGATTTTATTGATGATTCGCACATGCTGCAGTGGGTCTGTTTGTTCATACCCTGCTGAGCTGTTATAGTTTGCACCAGTTGTTAGCGGTTATACGATTGAATATGTCCTGATTGGCATTTGCCGATGCCGATAGCGGTTCAGAAATTTCGGGTATCGCAGGGAGATATTACAGAACTGTATCGGGCACATGGACTTTTTTATAATAAAAACATGCTTTTAAAGAAAAGCAGCTATATATTTCTATTGAGGAAATAAGTACCAGTTATGGTGTCCGCAAATCCACAAGAGGCTAATCCGTTCCACTTAGGGGCACGCCACGTTGCCATCATTATGGATGGTAACGGACGTTGGGCTAAACGTCAGGGCAAATTACGTGTCTTCGGTCATAAAGCAGGGGTGAAATCGGTACGCCGTGCAGTGAGTTTTGCCGCTAGCAACCGTTTAGAAGCGCTGACGCTTTATGCTTTCAGTAGCGAAAACTGGAACCGCTCGATACAGGAAGTTTCCGCGTTGATGGAGCTGTTTGTTCATGCCTTGGATAGTGAATTAAAAAGTCTGCATAAGCATAATGTCAGGCTGCGAGTGATCGGTGATATCAGCCGTTTCAGCAAGCGTCTGCAGGGGCGCATTCATCGTTCTGAGCAACTGACGAAAAATAACAACGGCTTGACGCTTAACATTGCTGCCAATTACGGCGGCCGTTGGGATATCATTCAGGGAGTAAAGAAACTGGCTGAACAGGTACAAGGCGGCATGTTGCGCTCGGATCAGATCAGCGAAGAATTATTGAGCCAGTGTGTCTGTATGAGCGATTTGGCACCGGTAGATTTAGTTATTCGCACCGGCGGTGAACATCGCATCAGTAACTTCCTGCTGTGGCAAATCGCTTATGCCGAGCTTTACTTTACCGATGTTCTTTGGCCTGATTTTGATGAACATGTCTTTGAAGATGCGCTAAATGCATTTGCACAACGTGAGCGTCGCTTCGGGGGAACAACACCTATCGTATCGGCACCTATGCCTCTCGGGGGGAACATTTGCTGAAGTATCGCCTCATAACTGCTGTGATTTTAATTCCGCTGGTTATCGCAGTTCTGTTTTTGCTGCCGCCGTTGATTTTTGTCTTGATAACGCTAGTGGTGTGCATGTTAGCCGCTTGGGAATGGGGTCAATTGGCCGGTTTTACTTCCCGCCCGCAACGCATTTGGTTGGCGATAATGTGCGGCTTTCTGTTGGCGCTGATGATGCTCAGCGTTCCCACATATTCCCGTGCCGTTGACCTTCCGCTGATGGGCTGCTCGCTATGGTTGTCGCTGGCCTGGTGGCTGGCTGCACTACTGCTAGTGCTGTTTTATCCCCAGTCGGCAGCAGTCTGGCGTCATTCGCGTTCACTGCGCCTGCTTTTCGGCATGCTGACCATCGTACCTTTCTTTTGGGGTATGCTGGCGCTACGTCAGTGTGGCTATGTAGAGAACCATTTTACCGGTGCTTGGTGGCTATTGTATGTGATGCTGCTGGTATGGGGCGTGGATTCCGGTGCTTACATGTTCGGTAAACTGTTCGGCAAGCATAAACTGGCACCGAAGGTTTCGCCGGGCAAGACTTGGGAAGGGCTGATTGGCGGGCTGATGACTTCAGCGTTGATCGCATGGCTGTTTGGCCACTATGCACCACTGAATATAGTGCCGGTCACCCTGTTGGTTTGTTCGGTGATCGCCGCGTTAGCTTCGGTACTAGGTGATCTGGTCGAAAGCATGTTCAAACGTGAAGCAGGTATTAAAGACAGTGGGCGTCTGATACCGGGCCATGGCGGTATACTGGATCGTATCGACAGCCTGACCGCAGCAGTGCCTGTATTTGCCTGCATGATGCTGTTAGTGTTTTAATCCGTCAATGGTGGGGAGTGAAGGGATAATGTTTAGCATGCTCTGGAACCTGTTGGCGTTTTTGGTGGCGCTCGGTGTATTAGTTACCGTCCACGAGTTCGGGCATTTTTGGGTTGCCCGCGGATGTGGTGTGCGTGTAGAACGCTTCTGTATCGGATTTGGCCGTGCCCTGTGGTGCCGCTCTGACCGTCAGGGTACGGAGTATGTTATCGCTCTTATTCCGTTGGGTGGCTATGTGAAGATGCTGGATGAGCGGGTGGAGGCAGTTGCGCCTGCACGCCGCCATCAGGCTTTCAACAATAAACCCATCTGGCAGCGCGCAGCGATCGTCAGCGCTGGTCCCATCGCCAACTTCTTATTTGCTATTCTGGCTTATTGGCTGGTGTTCATCATCGGTGTTCCTGCCTTCCGTCCAGTCGTCGGTGAAATCTCGCCGCAGTCCATCGCCGCAAAGGCCGAAATTTCGCCCGGAATGGAACTTAAGTCGGTTGATGGTATCGAAACGACTGATTGGGAATCCGTTCGTCTGGCGTTAGTGGCGAAGATTGGTGACAGGCAAACTGAGGTGGGTATGGCACCGTTCGGTTCTTCGCAACAGGTGATCAAGACTTTGGATCTGCGCCAGTGGAACTTTGAACCAGATAAACAGGATCCCGTGGTGGCGCTGGGTATTATTCCACGCGGCCCACAGATAGAATCAGTGCTTGCCGAAGTGCAGCCGGATTCAGCGGCGCAAAAGGCAGGGTTACACGTAGGAGATAGGATCGTCAAAATCGATGATCAACGGCTGGATGGTTGGCAAACGTTGGTTAAGCGAATTCACGATAGCCCAGGCAAGCCGCTGGCTTTGGAGATCGAAAGAAACGGCCTCCCCTTTTTTTTGACGCTGATACCAGATACAAAAACGATGGGAAAAGGCAAATCGGTAGGGTTTGCTGGCATCATTCCGAAAGTGCTGCCTCTGTCGGAAGAGTATAAGATGATTCATCAATATGGATGGCTCCCTGCGCTGTATCAGGCCAGTGACAAAACTTGGTATCTGATGCGGCTTACGGTCAGCATGCTGGGTAAATTGATAATCGGTGACGTAAAGCTAAGTAACCTGAGTGGCTCGATTTCAATTGCGCAGGGAGCAGGGGCGTCAGCCGGGAGCGGATTGGTGTATTATCTGATGTTCCTGGCGTTAATTAGTGTCAACCTAGGGATCATCAATCTGTTCCCTTTACCGGTGTTAGATGGTGGGCATCTCCTCTTCCTAGCGATAGAAAAGTTGAAGGGGAGGCCGGTTTCTGAGCGAGTACAGTATTACAGCTACCGCATGGGTTCGATCATGCTGGTATTGCTGATGGGTCTTGCACTTTTCAATGATTTTTCTCGCCTTTAGGGGCGGGGATAGGTTAGGAAGAACGCATAACAACGATGGCGATGAAAAAGTTGCTCATAGCGTCGCTGCTGTTTAGCAGCGCCACCGTATACGGTGCAGACGGGTTCGTAGTGAAGGACATTCATTTCGAAGGGCTGCAACGGGTCGCTGTCGGTGCGGCGTTGCTTAACATGCCGGTTCGCGTAGGCGATACCATCACTGACGATGATATCGGTAATACCATCCGTGCTTTGTTTGCCACCGGCAATTTCGAGGATGTTCGCGTGCTACGCGATTGTAATACGCTGATTGTTCAAGTTAAGGAACGTCCTACCATCGCCAGCATTACTTTCTCCGGCAACAAGTCGGTAAAAGATGACATGCTCAAGCAGAACCTGGAAGCCTCTGGCGTTCGGGTTGGCGAGGCCCTTGACCGCACCACGATTTCCAGCATTGAAAAAGGGTTGGAAGATTTCTACTACAGCGTCGGTAAATACAGTGCATCGGTGAAAGCCGTAGTGACACCGCTCCCGCGCAACCGTGTCGATCTGAAATTGGTTTTCACGGAAGGGGTCTCTGCCAAGATCCAACAAATCAACATCGTTGGTAACCATGCTTTCACCAATGATGAACTGATCTCACGTTTCCAACTGCGTGACGAAGTGCCGTGGTGGAACTTGGTCGGCGATCGCAAATATCAGAAACAGAAACTGTCGGGCGATCTCGAAAATCTGCGCAGCTTCTATCTAGATCGCGGTTACGCGTGCTTCAACATCGATTCTACCCAAGTTAGTTTGACGCCAGATAAAAAAGGCATCTACATCACCATCAACATGACTGAAGGCGAACAGTACAAACTGTCTGAGGTGGTAGTGAATGGCAACTTGGCGGGGCACTCGCAGGAAGCTGCCCAGTTAACTAAAATTGAACCGGGCGAACTGTATAACGGTGGTAAAGTGACCAACATGGAAGACAACATCAAGACGATGTTGGGCCGTTACGGTTACGCCTACCTGCGTGTCGCCACCCAGCCAGAAATTAACGACCAGGATAAAACCGTCAAACTCAATGTAAATGTTGATGCGGGTAACCGCTTCTACGTGCGTCGTATTAAGTTTGAAGGTAACGACACCAGTAAAGATTCCGTATTGCGCCGTGAAATGCGTCAGATGGAAGGAGCTTGGTTGCGCAACGTTCAGGTCGAACAGGGTAAAGAGCGCCTGAATCGTCTGGGTTATTTCGAGACGGTTGATGTGGAAACCCAGCGTGTGCCGAGTAGCGCCGATCAGGTTGACGTCATCTACAAAGTGAAAGAACGTAACACCGGTAGTTTCAACTTCGGCATTGGCTATGGCACAGAAAGCGGTGTCAGCTTCAAAATGGGCATGCAGCAGGACAATTGGCTGGGTACCGGTTATTCCGTCGGCATCAATGGATCTAAGAACAATTACCAGACTTACACTGAACTGTCGGTCACTGACCCGTACTTCACTATGGATGGCGTGAGCTTGGGTGGTCGGGTTTTCTACAACAACTTTAAAGCGGATAACGCCGATCTTTCTGATTATACCAATAAGAGTTATGGGGTTGATGGCACCCTGGGTTTCCCGATCAACGAAAACAACTCGTTGCGTAGCGGTTTGGGCTATGTGCATAACGGTCTGTCGAACATGCAGCCTCAAATCGCCATGTGGCGCTACTTGAAGTCAGTGGGGATGGAGCCGAACACTGTCGATCGCGCCAGCTACTCAGCCGACGACTTTACCTTAAATCTGGGCTGGACTCACAATGATCTGGATCGCGGCTACTTCCCGACTTCGGGTAACCGCACCACGTTGAACGGCAAGGTCACCGTTCCTGGCTCGGATAACAAATACTACAAAGTAACTTTGGATAGCGTGCAGTACGTGCCTATCAACAATGATCACACCTGGGTGTTGTTGGGGCGTGGCCGTCTGAGTTACGCCGATGGTCTGGGCGGCAAGGAAACACCGTTCTATGAGAATTTCTATGCCGGCGGTTCGAGCACCTTGCGCGGCTTCCAGTCCAACACCATTGGCCCGAAGGCGGTATACTATAATTCCCACTCGCATAGCTGTGCCGACAAGACAAAGATTTGTAATTCAGATGATGCCGTAGGCGGTAATGCCATGGCGGTCGCCAGCCTGGAATTGATTACTCCAACACCATTTATTAGTGAGAAATACGCCAACTCGGTGCGTACCTCTCTGTTCTTGGATACGGGTACGGTGTGGGATACCAAATGGCAGAATACCGCTGATACTCTCAAGTACGATGTGCCTGATTACAACAAGGTAAGCAATATTCGTGCTTCTTTCGGTGTCGCGTTGCAATGGATGTCACCGCTGGGGCCGTTGGTGTTCTCCTATGCTAAACCGCTAAAAAAACACGATGGCGACAAGTCTGAACAGTTCCAGTTTAACATTGGCAAAACCTGGTAAAGGGTTTCGCCTCAGGCCAAAAAAGAAGTTATACCCTAAATAATTCGAGTTGCAGGAGGCAGCAACGCAGTGACAAATCGGTCGGGAACCGATTTAAATAGTGCTTGTGCTGGGCCGCAGGCTGAACCTCAGGAATGAGGTTCATTAATCCACAGGCGTTTACACCAGTCAGTGACTGGGGTGAGCGAGGAAGGCTAACGCACAGGCAACGCGAAGTATGATAAGTATTTCAAGAATCGCAAATGCCAGGCATCCGTGAGCGGAGAGTTGCATCTCATTGTGTTTAGCAGGATAAGTCTGGCAGATTGTGTACTTCGGTGTCATATGACACAAATGAGTAGATGGTAAGGAGTCTATAGTGAAAAAGTGGTTGTGTGCCGCAGGCCTCGGTTTAGCAATGGCTGCTTCAGCGGGTGTTCAGGCAGCAGATAAAATCGCTGTCGTTAACGTCTCCAGCATTTTCCAACAGTTGCCAGCACGTGAGACCGTGGCTAAACAACTGGAAAATGAGTTTAAAGGCCGTGCGGGCGAACTCCAGAACATGGAGCATAGCCTTCAGACCAAAATGCAGCGTCTACAGCGGGATGGTGCTACCATGAAAGCCAGCGATCGCAGCAAGTTGGAAAAAGAAGTGATGACGCAGCGCGAGCAGTTCTCTCGGAAAGCACAGGCTTTCGAGCAGGATAACCGCCGCCGTCAGATGGAAGAACGTAACAAAATCCTTAGCCGTATTCAGGATGCGGTGAAATCTGTTGCCAGCAAAGAGGGCTATGACGTAGTGATCGACGCTAATGCCGTTGCCTACGTAAGTTCTTCTAAAGACATCACGGCTGACGTGCTGAAACAGGTTAAATAACAACATGTTTTCAATTCGACTGGCTGATTTAGCGCAGCAGTTGAATGCACAATTGCACGGTGATGGCGAACTCGTCATCATCGGCATAGCTTCAATGCATTCGGCACAGGCTGGCCAAATCACGTTTTTGTCAAACAGTCGCTATCAAGAGCAACTGGCCTCCTGCCAGGCGAGCGCTGTGGTGCTCACCGAGGCAGATTTACCCCACTGCCGTTCTGCGGCGCTGGTGGTTAAAAACCCTTACCTAACTTATGCGTACATGGCGCAGTTGATGGATACCACCCCACTTCCCGCACAGGAAATCGCGCCAAGCGCGGTGATTTCGCCTACAGCAACGCTGGGGCAGCATGTCGCCATTGGGGCGAATGCGGTGATCGAGCCAGGTGCAGTACTTGGCGATCACGTGGTCATCGGCCCAGGCTGCTTTATCGGCAAATGTGCACGTATCGGCGCGGGTACGCGTCTATGGGCTAACGTCACTATTTATCACGAGGTCGAGATCGGCCAGCATTGTTTGATCCAGTCCGGTACAGTGATCGGTGCTGATGGCTTTGGCTATGCCAACGAACACGGTAACTGGATCAAGATCCCGCAGTTGGGTACGGTGATTATTGGTGATCGTGTAGAGATTGGCGCTTGCACCACCATTGACCGAGGCGCGTTGGATAACACCCTGATTGGGAACGGTGTTATCATCGACAACCAATGCCAGATTGCACACAATGTGGTGATTGGCGACAATACTGCCGTTGCTGGCGGTGTGATCATGGCAGGCAGCTTGAAAATCGGCCGTTATTGCCAGATCGGCGGTGCCAGCGTGCTCAATGGTCACATGGCGATTGCTGATAAGGTAGTGGTCACCGGAATGGGAATGGTCATGCGACCTATCACTGAACCTGGGGTATACTCATCGGGCATTCCGTTACAACCCAACAAGGTGTGGCGTAAAACTGCTGCATTGGTGATGAATATCGATGAGATTAGCAAGCGCTTGAAAGCTGTCGAACGAAAAGTTGGAAAAGACGATACCTGATAAATGGTACGCTGCATTATGGCGGTAACTGAGCGACAAATCAGTCATAAAGCGGTTTGAATAGCGCAGGTGAAGCCTCAGAAAAGGCTCATAATCCCCTGGAGCATAGACTGCTATGTGACTGAGGTGAGCGAAGGCAGCTAACAAAAATGCAGTTTGTCAGATGAAGGGTCTAATCACCTACTCGCCCACTCTGCTGAGTACTAAACGAAACGCGTTGGTTATGTGAGACCAAAAGTGTAAAGAGTTGCTAATTTGCGGCCTGTACGATGATCTCTTCTGGGGTCAGCGCAGGCCGTGTTGTTAATGTCATCAGTTTTAAAGACAGGAAGAGTATTTTGATTACTGACACTCATACTCTGGATATTGCAGAAATTTTGGAATTGCTTCCTCACCGTTACCCGTTCTTACTGGTTGATCGCGTCCTCGATTTTGAGGAGCACAAGTTCCTCCGTGCGGTGAAGAACGTATCTGTGAATGAGCCGTTTTTCCAAGGACATTTCCCTGGAAAACCGATTTTCCCAGGTGTATTGATTTTGGAAGCCATGGCACAAGCTACCGGCATCTTGGCGTTTAAAAGCGTCGGTAAACTGGAGCTGGGCGAGCTGTACTATTTCGCCGGTATTGACGAAGCTCGCTTCAAGCGTCCGGTAGTGCCTGGCGATCAGATGATCATGGAAGTCACCTTTGAGAAAACCCGCCGTGGTTTGACGCGTTTTAAAGGCGTGGCGATGGTTGATGGTAAAATTGTCTGCGAAGCAACCATGATGTGTGCCCGCAGCCGGGAGGCTTAATCCGTGATTGACGAAACTGCCTTTATCCACCCCAGTGCGATAGTCGAGGAAGGCGCTGTTATTGGTGCCGGTGCATATATTGGTGCCTTCTGCTATGTCGGCTCTCAGGTGGAAATCGGCATTGGCACGGTACTGAAATCTCATGTTGTGGTGAACGGCATAACCAAAATTGGCCGCGATAACCAGATCTATCAGTTCGCCTCCATTGGTGAAGTGAATCAAGATTTGAAATACGCAGGCGAGCCAACGCGCGTTGAAGTGGGCGACCGCAATCGCATCCGCGAAAGCGTCACCATCCATCGCGGTACTGCGCAGGGAACTGGCCTGACTAAAGTATGTAATGACAACCTGCTGATGGTTAACGTGCACATTGCACATGATTGTGTGGTCGGTAACGCCTGTGTGCTAGCAAACAACGCCACGTTGGCGGGGCATGTGGAGGTCGATGACTATGCCATTATCGGCGGTATGACGGCGATCCATCAATTCTGCATTATTGGCGCGCATGTGATGGTGGGGGGATGTTCCGGCGTTGCTCAGGATGTGCCTCCTTTCGTCATCGCCCAGGGTAACCATGCTACGCCGATCGGCGTTAACGCTATTGGCCTGAAACGCCGAGGTTTTGATAAGGATGAGATGCAGACGATCCGTAACGCTTACAAGATCCTTTATCGCCGTGAGAAAACGCTGGATCAAGCGAAGGCAGAAATCGAAGCTCTGGCTAAAGAGCAGCCAGTGGTACAGCAGCTCCTCGATTTTTTCACCCGTTCAACCCGAGGTATCATTCGCTGACCTATGCCAAAGCGCCCACTGACCATTGGATTAGTCGTCGGAGAAACCTCCGGTGATATTCTCGGCACCGGATTAATCCGCGCGCTCAAGGCACGGGTACCCAACGCGCGTTTTGTTGGCGTCGCTGGCCCACTGATGCAGGCCGAAGGCTGTGAAGCCTGGTACGAAATGGAAGAACTGGCGGTAATGGGTCTGGTGGAAGTGCTGGAGTGTTTGCCACGCCTACTCAAGCTCCGCAAGGATTTGACCCGCCGCTTCAGTGACTTAAAGCCGGATGTGTTTGTCGGCATCGATGCGCCGGACTTCAACATCACGCTGGAAGGCCGTCTTAAGCAGCGCGGCATTCGCACTATCCACTATGTCAGCCCATCGGTCTGGGCTTGGCGTCAGAAGCGAGTTTTCAAAATTGGCAAAGCCACCGATTTGGTGCTGGCCTTTCTCCCTTTCGAAAAAGCGTTTTATGACCGTTTCAACGTTCCGTGCCGGTTTATCGGCCACACCATGGCGGATGCTATGCCACTACAGCCGGATCGACTGGCAGCGCGTGTTGCATTGGGTATTGACCCACAGGTGCGTTGTCTGGCGCTGTTGCCCGGCAGCCGCAGCGCAGAAGTTGAGATGCTGAGCGCTGATTTCCTGAAAACCGCGCAACGGTTGCGTAGCCATTATCCAGATTTGGAAGTGGTGGTGCCGTTGGTCAACGCCAAGCGGCGCGAGCAGTTCGAACGCATCAAGGCCGAGGTGGCTCCGGAGCTGACTGTACATCTGCTGAACGGGCAGGGGCGCGAAGCGATGATAGCCAGCAACGCGGCGTTGTTGGCATCGGGCACTGCTGCGCTGGAGTGCATGTTGGCCAAGTGTCCGATGGTGGTGGGTTACCGCATGAAGTCGTTTACCTTTTGGCTGGCGCAACGGCTGGTGAAGACTCCTTATGTATCACTACCCAACCTGTTGGCGGGACGAGAAATTGTTACCGAGCTACTGCAAGATGATTGCGTGCCGGACAAGCTAGCAGCGGCGTTGATGCCGTTGCTGGAAGACAGCTCGCAGAGTGAAAAACTGAAGCAGGCCTTCCTGAGCTTGCACAAAAGCATCCGCTGTGGTGCCGATGAACAGGCCGCTCAAGCGGTGTTGGAACGGGCGTTAGCATGATTAAACCTTTTATCTATCCCGCTGCACTGCTGATTGCCGGTGTAGATGAGGTGGGTCGTGGCCCGCTGGTTGGTGCCGTGGTGACCGCTGCGGTGATCCTCGATCCGGCGCAGCCGATCGTCGGCTTGGCGGACTCGAAAAAGCTCAGTGAAAAGCGCCGCCTGGCACTGTATGAGGAAATTATCGCCAAGGCATTGTCCTGGAGCCTGGGGCGTGCTGAGCCGGAAGAGATTGACCGGTTGAATATTCTGCACGCCACTATGCTGGCGAAGCAGAGGGCGGTTGCTGGGTTGCCTATTGTACCGGATATGGTGCTGATCGACGGTAACCGCTGCCCAACGTTACCGATGCGCTCGCAGGCGGTGGTGAAGGGCGACAGCCGCGTGGCGGAAATCAGCGCGGCGTCGATTCTTGCTAAGGTCACACGCGATCGAGAAATGATTGAGTTAGATCGTGTGTTCCCTGGCTACGGCTTCGCGCAGCATAAGGGCTACCCGACCGCCTTCCATCTGGAGCAACTGGCTGTGCTGGGAGCGACCGAACACCACCGCCGCAGTTTTGCCCCGGTGAGAAGGGTGCTGGAGCTATAAGCTGCAATGCGTAAGCGTTAACCTTGGCTCGGTATGCCGAGCCACTTCATTCAGGTATCTGGATATGGCCGAACCCCGTTTCATTCACTTGCGTGTTCACAGTGACTACTCGATGATTGATGGATTAGCCAAGATTGGGCCTTTGGTGAAGAGAGCTGCTGCCTTAGCCATGCCTGCTTTGGCAATCACCGACTTTACCAACTTGTGCGGTCTGGTGAAGTTCTACGGTAGTGCGCATGGGTTGGGGATTAAACCGATCATCGGCGCGGATCTCCATGTGCAAAGCGACGTGCTGGGCGATGAGTTGGCGCAGCTCACGGTATTGGCCACCAACAGCGCAGGCTACCAGAATTTGACACTGCTGATTTCCCGCGCCTATCAGCGTGGCTACGGTGCTGCTGGGCCGATTATCGATCGCGACTGGCTGATCGAACACCGTGAAGGGCTGCTGCTGCTGTCAGGCGCGCGGCACGGCGACGTCGGCAAATTCCTGCTGCGCGGCAACCAGCCGCAGGTTGAGCAGTGTCTGGATTTCTACCAGCAGTATTTCCCTGATTGTTACTACCTAGAACTGATCCGCACCGGCCGTCCAGACGAAGAAAACTATCTGCACGCTGCTGTAACGTTAGCCACTGAGCGTGGTTTGCCGGTGGTGGCCACCAATGACGTGCGTTTTCTGGAAGAAGACGACTTCGATGCCCATGAAATTCGTGTAGCCATCCACGAAGGCTTTACGCTGGATGATCCCAAGCGCCCGCGCAACTACAGCCCACAGCAATATATGCGCAGTGAAGACGACATGTGCGAGCTGTTCGCCGATATCCCGGAAGCGCTGCTTAACAGCGTCGAGATCGCCAAACGTTGTAACGTGACCATTCGCTTGGGTGAATATTTTCTGCCGCAGTTCCCGACTGGCGATATGACCACCGAGGATTTTCTGGTGCTCAAGTCGAAGGAAGGGCTTGAAGAGCGCCTCACGTTCCTGTTCCCCGATCCTGAAGTGCGCGCCCAGCGTCGCCCGGAATATGACGAGCGTCTGGATGTTGAGTTGAAAGTGATCAACCAGATGGGATTTCCTGGTTACTTTTTGATCGTCATGGAGTTCATCCAGTGGTCGAAGGACAACCACGTCCCGGTAGGGCCAGGACGTGGTTCTGGTGCTGGTTCACTGGTGGCCTACGCGCTGAAAATCACCGACCTTGATCCGCTGGAATTTGACCTACTGTTCGAACGTTTCCTCAACCCGGAACGCGTTTCGATGCCAGACTTTGACGTCGATTTCTGCATGGAAAAGCGCGATCTGGTGATCGATCATGTGTCGGAGATGTATGGCCGTGAAGCAGTATCGCAGATTATCACTTTTGGCACCATGGCGGCGAAAGCGGTGATCCGCGATGTGGGCCGCGTGCTGGGTCATCCGTATGGCTTCGTTGATCGCATTGCCAAATTGGTGCCGCCTGATCCGGGCATGACGCTGGAGAAGGCGTTTGCCGCCGAACCGCAACTACCTGAAATTTATGAAGCTGATGAAGAAGTCAAAGCGCTGATCGACATGGCGCGCAAGCTGGAAGGGGTGACGCGCAACGCCGGCAAACACGCTGGCGGCGTGGTGATCGCACCGACCAAAATCACCGACTTTGCGCCGCTTTACTGCGATGCCGAAGGTCACCACCCGGTGACCCAGTTTGACAAAAACGACGTAGAATATGCCGGGCTGGTGAAGTTTGACTTCCTTGGCCTGCGTACTTTGAGCATCATCGACTGGGCGCTGGAGATGATCAACGCACGGTGTGCCAAGAGCGGTGAGCCGCCGATCGACATCGCTGCCATCCCGCTGAATGATAAGAAAAGCTTTGACATGTTGCAGCGATCGGAAACCACTGCGGTGTTCCAGCTTGAATCGCGCGGCATGAAAGACCTGATTAAACGTCTGAAACCCGACTGTTTCGAAGACATGATCGCATTGGTGGCACTGTTCCGCCCTGGTCCGCTGCAATCGGGTATGGTGGATAACTTCATTGACCGTAAACACGGGCGTGAAGAGATCTCCTACCCGGATATCCAGTGGCAGCATGAGTCGCTCAAGCCAGTGTTGGAACCGACCTACGGTATCATTCTGTATCAAGAACAAGTGATGCAGATAGCTCAGGTACTGGCTGGTTATACACTGGGTGGCGCGGACATGCTGCGCCGTGCGATGGGTAAGAAGAACCCGGTCGAAATGGCCAAGCAGCGTGGTGGTTTTGAAGATGGTGCGAAATTACGTGGCATCGACGGTGAACTGTCGGTCAAGATTTTCGATCTGGTGGAAAAATTCGCCGGTTACGGTTTCAATAAATCTCACTCTGCCGCCTACGCATTGGTGTCTTACCAAACGCTATGGCTGAAAGCACACTATCCGACCGAGTTTATGGCGGCGGTAATGACCGCCGATATGGACAATACCGACAATGTGGTGGGGTTGGTGGATGAATGTTGGCGCATGGGGCTGAAGATCCTGCCGCCGGACATCAACAGCGGGCAGTACCGTTTCCACGTCAACAATGAGGGTGAAATCGTCTATGGCATTGGCGCGATTAAAGGTGTGGGTGAGGGGCCGATCGAGGCTATTATTGAAGCGCGTAACAGTGGCGAGCAGGGCTACTTTAAAGATTTGTTTGATCTTTGCGCACGTTCCGACATTAAGAAGCTGAACCGTCGCATTCTGGAAAAGTTGATCATGTCTGGGGCGCTCGATCGCTTGGGGCCGCACCGTGCTGCGCTGATGAACTCATTAGGCGATGCGTTGAAGGCAGCCGATCAGCATGCCAAAGCCGAAGCCATCGGCCAGGTAGACATGTTTGGTGTGCTGTCGGAAGCACCAGAGCAAGTGGAGCAATCCTACGCCAACGTGCCCCGCTGGCAGGAGCAGGTGGTGCTGGACGGTGAGCGGGAGACGCTGGGGCTATACCTCACCGGCCACCCGATCACCCAGTATCTGAAGGAAATCGAACGCTATGCCGGTGGTCAGCGTTTGAAAGACATGCATCCGACGGATCGGGGCAAGATGACTACCGCTGTTGGTCTGGTGGTTGCCGCGCGAGTGATGGTCACCAAGCGCGGTAACCGCATCGGTATTTGTACGTTGGATGACCGCTCAGGCCGTCTGGAGGTAATGCTATTCACCGAGGCGCTAGAAAAATACCAGCATTTGCTGGAAAAAGACCGTATCCTGATCGCCACTGGGCAGGTTAGCTTTGATGACTTTAGCGGCGGGCTTAAAATGATGGCTCGCGAGGTAATGGACATCAGTGAAGCTCGTGAAAAATACGCGCGTGGGCTTGCTATCTCGCTGACGGACAGGCAAATTGATGACCAGCTTTTGAACCGTCTCCGCCAGTCGTTGGAACCCCATCGATCGGGGACGATCCCAGTGCACCTCTACTATCAGCGGGAAGATGCTCAGGCCAGGCTGCGTTTTGGCGCAACCTGGCGCGTGACGCCCACTGACCGCTTGTTGATAGATTTGCGGACTTTGCTAGGCAATGAGCAGGTGGAAGTGGAATTTGACTAAAATAGGAATGTTATGAGTCTGAATTTTCTTGATTTTGAACAGCCGATTGCAGAGCTGGAAGCGAAAATTGACTCGCTGACAGCCGTCAGCCGTCAAGACGAAAAATTAGATATTAATCTGGACGAAGAGGTTCAACGCCTGCGTGAAAAGAGCGTTGAACTGACGCGTAAGATTTTTGCCAATCTTGGTGCTTGGCAGATCGCCCAACTGGCACGCCACCCGCGCCGTCCTTATACCCTGGATTATATCAAACACATCTTTAGCGACTTCGAAGAGTTGGCAGGCGACCGCGCCTATGCTGATGATAAAGCGATCGTTGGTGGCATTGCGCGCCTGGATGGCCGCCCGGTGATGATTATTGGTCATCAGAAAGGTCGCGAAACCAAAGAGAAAATCCGCCGTAATTTCGGCATGCCGGCACCCGAAGGCTACCGTAAGGCGCTGCGTCTGATGGAAATGGCTTCCCGCTTCAAGCTGCCGATCATTACCTTTATCGACACACCGGGTGCTTATCCGGGGGTGGGTGCGGAGGAGCGCGGACAGTCTGAAGCTATCGCGCGCAACCTGCGTGAGATGTCGCGTTTGAATGTACCGGTGATCTGCACGGTGATCGGTGAAGGCGGTTCCGGCGGCGCGCTGGCGATCGGTGTGGGCGATAAAGTGAATATGTTGCAATACAGCACCTACTCGGTGATCTCGCCGGAAGGTTGCGCATCGATCCTGTGGAAGAGCGCCGACAAGGCACCATTGGCCGCAGAAGCAATGGGTATCACTGCAGCGCGTCTAAAAAAGCTGAAGCTAATCGACTCGGTGATCCCCGAACCGCTAGGTTCCGCTCACCGCGACGTGCCGGCGATGGCTGCTGCGCTGAAAGCGCAGTTGTTGGTTGACCTGAAAGATCTCGATGGTCTGAGCAACGAAGAACTGCTGAGCCGTCGCTACCAGCGCCTGATGAGTTACGGCTACTGCTGAGTTTATTCTAGGGCGGCGTTTTGATCGGATGCGCTGCGCTAAGCCACCCTTGAGCTTGTTGCTGGTGGATGTGGTACATCTGCAACAGGCACTTAGGGCCTATCCCATTAGGCTATTTTATTTGCCATTTTGGCCCTGGGCAGTGCTCACGTAGTCCATGTAAACTCCGGTTATTCCGTGCTGTCCTTGTACAAACTGGCTGCAACAATGTACGCCTACAGGGGTAGGCGCTTAGCCAACGATGAGCGGGGCAAAGCGTTTTGACATGGAAGGATGTTGGCACTATGTCAGGTGTGTCCTGCTTCCATTATTGGCTAGGAATACACGGCCAGCCAGCATGTTTACGGTGATATCCTGGCTTCAGTGGGGAGTGAAGTATCGAACTGTTTTGACTTCTCCACGTTGCCGGTTTGCATCAGCCAACCAGGAGCCAACGGTTCTTCAGTACTGACCGTTTTGGGTGTAGAAGTGATAAATCTTATCAATGGAAACCAATCAATTAGCGGCTCAGGTCGCGCACCAACTGGGTGAGCATCGGCAATTGCTGGTGGCGTTCAGCGGCGGGCTGGATTCCACGGTGTTGTTGCACTTGCTGGCGCAGTTGCGCCAGCAGCATCCAGAATTTCAGCTCCGAGCAGTGCATGTGCATCATGGCTTGAGTGCGTTTGCTGATACCTGGGCGGATCACTGTGGGCGGCAATGCGCCGCCTGGCGGGTGCCGCTGACGGTGCAACGGGTTCAAGTGGATGCCCGTGCGGGTGGCATCGAAGCAGCGGCGCGCACAGCACGTTATGCCGCCTTTAACGCAACGCTGAAAGCCGACGAGATCCTGATTACCGCCCAGCATCTTGACGATCAAAGCGAAACCTTTCTGTTGGCGCTCAAACGCGGTAGCGGCCCAGCCGGGCTATCGGCGATGGCGGCGTGTGGCAGGTTGGCTGACCATGTGTTATTACGGCCACTGCTTGGCTGTTCTCGCCTGCGGCTCGAGGCTTATGCACAGCAGCACCAGTTATCCTGGATAGACGACGACAGCAATCAAAATCCGCGTTTTGACCGCAATTTTCTGCGGTTGCAGGTGCTGCCGCTACTGAACCTGCGCTGGCCTCACTTTACATCGGCGGTCGCCCGCAGCGCTAGCCTGTGTGCCGAACAAGAACAATTGTTGGACGAGCTGTTGGCTGACCAGTTGCGCACTTTGTTGGCGGAAGACAACTCACTGGTGATCGAGGAGCTACTGGGATGTTCACCGGCATGTCGTTTTGCCCTGTTGCGCCGTTGGATTGCACGCCATGATGTCACCCTGCCTTCGCGTGAGCAATTGCAGCACCTGTGGGATGAAGTAGTGCTCAGCCGTGTGGACGCTGTACCCCGGTTGCAACTGGGAACCTATCAAATTCGCCGCTTCCATGGTCGGTTATATTTACAGCCGCTGATGGCGAACCTACGCGACATTCGTCTGAATTGGTCACGAACCGCGCCCTTGACGTTGCCCGATGGGTTAGGCCACTTAATCAGTGGCAAAGGGAAAGTGCATCTGCGCTCCCCGCAGCCCGCACAGCAGGTCAGCGTCCGTTTTAGCGCACAGGGTAGCGTCCGCATCGTCGGGCGCGCCCATTCGCGGCCGATTAAAAAGCTGTGGCAGGAGTTGGACGTTCCCCCTTGGCTGCGTGAACGCATCCCCCTGATCTATTATGATGAGCAGCTTATCGCTGCGCTGGGCGAATTTGTCTGCGAAGAGGGGCGGGTGCCAGAGAAGGAACAACCGTGGCGGCTGCATTGGGATAAGAATCATAACTTTAAGGAGCAATGATGACATGCACCAACGTGCTGCTGCGATCCATGATGAGGGCAGCCGATAGGCTGCCACACGGTTGGCATGAAGTTACTGTCGTTGTCAGTCCGAGAGGCTGACGACAACAGTACCGATTTTCGGGTGAGTGAAACTGAGGATGTGATCCAGACGTAAACTGAGAGCATTGCCAGCCTGATCGATAATCAGGTACTCGATACCCTTGGTAAATTTCAGTTCGTTGGCTTTGCCTTCGAGTTTTTCTCCATCGCGTAATTCTAGCTTCAGAGTGTAGTTATGCTGGCAGGCGAGTTCCAGGCTTTCATAGTCATCACAATTGATGGATTGGTACTCATCATTCATCAACATAGTCGCTCACCAATAAGTTAGCGGCGGCAAAGGCCGCCTGTTCCCTAACGGAGGACGGTAGCGCGTTATCCGCAGCGACATCGTCCAGTACCTTTATACCTATGCGAGCATATCAGGCATGTAGCCAAGATCTCCACTGCCATTCTCTGCGTAAAAACGGCGTACTAGTTCACAGTAATGATTGTTGCACAGTTTTTTTCTCTTAAGAACGCTGCTTCATCGAAGACCAATGTAGCGATGAAGCGTAGGTTCATGGAATTTTCCCCTATCTAGACGACTATAGCACAGCCATTGTGGAGTTATTAGCCCCTCCACGCTGCCAGATCAAGTACACTGCCACCTGATAAAATGATGAGGTTCCCTATGGCGCTGAAAGCAACCATTTATAAAGCCACGGTCAATATCGCTGATATGGATCGCCACTTCTACTACGATGCCACGTTGACTTTGGCACACATCCTTCTGAAACACCACAGCGCATGATGTTGCTCCTGCTGGCTTGGATTTGTCATGCTGACGAGCGGCTGGCGTTTACCAAGGGCCTGAGCGTTGAAGACGAACCGGATATTTGGCAGCGTAACGACCACAATGGGCTGGAAATGTGGATCGAAATGGGTCTGCCGGATGAGAAACGCATCAAAAAAGCCTGCAACCAGTCACCACGAGTGGTGGTTTATGCCTATGGCGAGCGTGCCGGACACGTCTGGTGGCGAAGCATGCAGGGCAAGGTGGCTAGCTATAAAAACTTGAGCGTGCGTTTTCTGGATGATGAGCAGCTAGCGCGGCTGACGGCGTTAGCTAACCGCAATTTGCAACTGCAAGCCTCGCTGCAAGAGGGGACTATCTGGCTATCTGACGCCCAGAATAGTCTGGAAATCCAGTTTGCCGAGTGGCAACAGGCGCAGGGTTGATACGTGCTGGAACTGTCAAGAAATGTCGCCATTCCAGATAATGAACTGGAGTTGACGGCGATCCGTGCGCAGGGCGCGGGTGGCCAACATGTGAACAAAACTTCAACGGCAATCCACTTGCGCTTTGACATCTGCGCCTCCAGCCTGCCGGAGTATTATAAGGAAAAGCTGCTGGCCTTTAATCATCATTTGATCAGTGCTGCGGGCTTAGTGATTATTAAAGCGCAGGAATATCGCAGTCAGGAATTAAACCGCGATGCGGCGTTGGCCCGCTTGGCGGCGGTGATCCAGCAGGCGATGGTGGTGGAAAACACACGCAAAGCGACCAAGCCCAGCAGAGGGGCTAAATTACGTCGTTTGGAAGGTAAAGTGCGTAAAGGTGCCATCAAAGCGCTGCGTGGCAAGTTCCGCACGTAGGAATATTAGGAGAATAGTTGTGAAAAAAGTGACTATAGCCCTGTTTTTGGCAGCAGGGGCGATCTCATTGTTGGGATGCAACAATCATTATCAGCCGAAAGAACACCCGTTTCAGCCGATGCAGCAAAGCTATCAGGGCTTGCTGCCCTGTGCTGACTGCGCCAGTCTGGACACCGCCCTGTTCTTGGATAAGGACGGTACTTTTTTACTGCAAGAAACTTATCGCGGCAGCAAAAACGGTGATCAGACCTTTGTCAGTAATGGCAAATGGGCGCGTACCGCTGATATATCGCCTGAACCCGAGCGAGCAACCGTGGCCTAAAACGCGGGGGGAGGGGGGGGAAGAGCAGCGATACCTCCATGGCAGATACAGCGCTATTTAAAGATATGCTATCGGCAACATCTTTCCGCTAGACAATAACACTGAGCTGGAACAGGGGGGTATTGAAGCGCATAAAACACCGGGCGAGCCGGTGTTCCTGACGATCAGTGCTTAATCTGTCTTAGTAGGAAATTGACGATTTCCTCAGTTTTGATCATTTGCTTCTCGCCGATGCGGCGATTTTTGTATTCGATTTCTTCACTGTCAAGATTGCGGTCACCGATAACGATGGTGTGTGGCACGCCGATCAATTCCATATCAGCGAACATCACGCCAGGGCGTTCTTTACGGTCATCAAGCAGCACGTCGATGCCGTGGGAACGCAGGGTGGTGTACAGATCTTCGGCTAGCGCCTGCACGCGGAAGGACTTATGCATGTTCATTGGCAGGATCGCCACCTGGAAGGGCGCGATCGTATCTGGCCAAATGATACCGCGTTCGTCATGGTTTTGTTCGATGGCGGCAGCCACCACGCGGGTTACCCCGATGCCGTAGCAACCCATGGTTAGCACCTGATTGCGGCCATCTTCGCCTTGTACGGTAGCTTTCATCGCTTCCGAGTATTTGGTGCCAAGCTGGAAGATATGGCCCACTTCGATACCACGTTTGATCAACAGTGTCCCTTGGCCATCCGGGCTAGCATCACCTTCCACCACATTACGGATATCGGCAACCTGTGGCAGCGGCAGATCGCGCTGCCAGTTAATGCCGAGGTAGTGTTTACCCTCAATGTTGGCACCTGCGGCAAAATCGCTCATCGCCGCCACGCTGTGGTCGGCAATGATCGGCACCTGTAGCTTGATGGGGCCTAGCGAACCAGGTCCAGCACCGTTAACGGCGCGGATTTCTTCTTCAGTGGCAAAGGTGAGCGGCACGGCAACGTGCACCAGCTTTTCAGCTTTGATTTCATTTAACGTATGATCTCCGCGCACCAATAGGGCGACTAACTTATGGCCGCTGTCTTCAGTGGCATGCACCAGCAGCGTCTTGACGGTTTTCTCCACTGGTAGTTGGAACTGTTCAACCAGTTCGGCGATGGTTTTGGCGTTCGGCGTATCGACCATGCGCAGCGCCTCGTTGGCTGCTGCACGCGGATGGGCAGGGGCTAGCGCTTCCGCCAGCTCAATATTGGCCGCATAGTCAGAACCAGTGGAGAACACAATATCGTCTTCACCGCTGTCAGCCAGCACCTGGAACTCGTGCGAGGCACTGCCACCGATCGAACCGGTATCAGCATGTACCGGACGGAAATCCAGCCCCATGCGGCTGAAGATCTTGTTGTAGGCTTGGTACATTGCATCGTAGGTCACCTGTAGGGAGTCTTGTGAAGTATGGAACGAATAGGCATCTTTCATCAGGAACTCGCGGGAACGCATGATGCCGAAACGTGGGCGCACTTCATCACGGAATTTGGTCTGGATCTGGAAGAAGTTCAGCGGTAGCTGTTTGTACGAGCTGATTTCGTTACGGATCAGATCGGTGATCACTTCTTCATGGGTTGGGCCGAGCACGAACGGACGGTCACCACGATCGACAAAGCGCAGCAGCTCTGGGCCATACTGCTCCCAGCGGCCGCTTTCTTGCCATAGATCGGCAGGCTGAACTACCGGCATGGAAACTTCGATCGCGTTAGCATTGTTCATTTCTTCGCGAACAATGTTCTCTACCTTTTTCAGAACGCGCAGTCCAGTCGGCAACCAAGTGTAAAGACCGGAGGCCAGCTTGCGAATCATCCCGGCACGCAGCATCAGTTGGTGGCTGATCACTTCAGCATCGGCAGGGTTTTCCTTCAGGGTGGAGAGCAGATATTGGCTAGTACGCATGGTGTTTTGGTTCCGTTAGAACTGCAAATTGCAACCGGCTGCCAGAGAGGGGCCGCCAAAATTTTCAAAAGTAATTTAGTCTACCAGCCTGTGTCGGCTGCCAAAAGAGAGACAGTGGAATTTTAACGGAGGTTAAGAGATAACACCTCGGTTCGCTGATTGACCACCCGCCAGCGGACGTTGAAATCCAGCAGCCAAACGGCGTAATCCCGTTTGGTTTCTTCTCCCTTACGATAGGCTGGGCGGGGGTCTTGCGCCAGTACCTGGCTGATAAAACGCCGTAGCTGAGGATAATGCGATTGATGCAGTTGCAGTTGCCGCTCCGCTTCTAGCGTGAAATGTACCGGCATATTGCCGCTGGGGGCGGCTTGGGCAAAACCAGCACGAGCCTGCGGCTGGCTCTCAGCAAATGGCAAATAGGGTTTGATATCCACCACCGGCGTCCCATCAACCAGATCGAGGCTACCTAGCTCCAGCACCACGTTGCTGCCCTGAACGCGCATGCCTTTCAGCGCGATTAATGACATGCCTAATGGGTTAGGGCGGAAGGGCGAGCGGGTAGCAAACACGCCCATTCGCGCATTGCCGCCCAGACGTGGTGGCCGTAATGTCGGCCGCCAGCCGCCTTCCATGGTTTGATGGAAAATAAATATTATCCACAGATGGCTGAACTCGCTGAGGCCACGCACTGCGTCCGCCTGATTGTAAGGCAGCAGCAGCACTAGTTCTCCCCCACCGTCTTCGACCAATCCCGGTTGGCGGGGAACTGCGAACTTTTCTTTATACGGTGAGCGAATAATACCGATCTGATTGAAAACAAACTCGGTCATTTAGATGACACGTTAAGCGCTGAACCTTGACATATTGCTTGTTGGTAACAACCAGCGACGACGCTGGTAATCTGGCAGTCGTGCAGCAACACGGCATTGGCCTTCATATAAGCGGCGCGGATTTGCATGTGCTTGCGGGCAGTGGCCAGATTTGGCGGTGAATCTTGAACGGTGCTCTGGCAGTCTCCTCCAGAGACTTCACCCAGATCACGGAAAGGCTTGCCCACCAGATCTTCTGCTTTTTTGTACAGTTTTACTGGCACCGGAGGTGCTGCTGACTCGGCCTTGACCGGTGCGCTTACAGCAGGTTTATTGGTGGTGCTTATTGAGGTTGGTGCGATACGCTGCGATGAACATCCGGCCAGCGCTAACAAACAGAGAGGTAAAACACGCATTGAGATTCCTCTGTCTTAATGAACGTGGTGTTATTGAAGCAATCTATGGCGGAAATAACAAGACGAGCCGCAACCCGTCTTGTAAATAATTAGGAATAAAGCGGGGGCTTAAACGCTTACCAGCCTTTAACGGCACCACCGCTGAATATTTTGTTGGCCGCTTCGTTAACATCGTCAGACTGGTAGGATTGAACGAACTTCTTCACGTTTTCCGCTTCATCATTATCTTCACGTGCAACCATCAGGTTGACATAAGGCGAGTCTTTGTTTTCAACAAACAAGCTGTCTTTTGTCGGAGTCAAGCCAATTTGACTGGCGTAGGTGGTATTGATCACCGCCAGTGCGATTTGCTGATCGTCCAGAGAGCGCGGTAATTGTGGCGCTTCCAGCTCTACCAGCTTCAGGTTTTTCGGATTCTCGGTCACGTCCAACTTGGTTGGCAGCAGGCCGACACCCTCTTTTAGCGTGATCAGTCCCACCTGCTGTAGCAGCAGCAGCGAACGGCCCAGGTTGGTCGGGTCGTTTGGCAAAGCTATCTGGGAACCGCTTTTCAGCTCATCAAGCGATTTGATTTTTTTAGAGTAACCGGCGATGGGATAGACAAAGGTGCTACCAACCGACACCAGCTTGTAGCCGCGATCCTTGATCTGCTGATTAAGATAAGGTTTGTGCTGAAAGATGTTAAGGTCGATATCGCCCTTACTCAGAGCTTCGTTAGGTAACACGTAGTCGTTGAAAGTTACCAGTTCGACGTCTAGTCCGTATTTTTCTTTTGCTACTTTTTGCGCTATTTCAGCGACTTGCTGCTCAGCACCGATGATAACGCCGACTGTGATATGGTTCGGATCTTTTTCATCCTGGCCGCAGCCTGCCAGAGCTAGAGTGCCGATCAGTGCGCCGATTGCCGCGATGGATTTAAATTTTAACGACATATCTTTTCCTCATTAGACTCGCATTATTATAGATACGCTGGGTAAGCGCAGTTGCTGTGAAACCTATTTGTGGGTGACGGCTTTAACGATCCGATCGCCACAGAACTGGATGAGATAGACCAACACTATCAGTAATACTAATACGGTATTCATTACTGTATCGTTATAACCGATATAACCATATTGATAGCCGATCTGTCCTAAGCCACCGGCACCAACCGCGCCACCCATGGCCGAGTAGCCCACCAGAGTGATCAGGGTAATGGTGGCGGCATTGACCAAGCCCGGTAGGGCTTCAGGCAATAATACCTTCTTAATGATCTGCATCGGTGTGGCACCCATGGCACGTGCTGCTTCCAGCAGGCCTGGTGGGATCTCCAACAGGGCATTTTCCACCATGCGGGCGATAAACGGCGCAGCGCCAACGGTAAGCGGCACAATGGCCGCTTGCAGGCCGATGGAAGTGCCGACAACCATACGGGTAAAGGGAATCATCCATACCAGCAGAATAATGAACGGGATAGAACGGAAGATATTCACCAAGCCCGATAGCACCTTGTACAGGGTATTGTTGGCGATAATCTGCCCTGGGCGAGTCACGTATAGTAGTACGCCAACCGGCAGGCCGAGCACGAAACCGAAAAAGCCGGAGATAAAGGTCATCATGAAGGTTTCCCCTACGCCGCGCCCCATTAACCACATCATTGCCTCAGACATAACCCAGCACCTCTACCTTCACCTGATTTTCCTGTAAGAATTTAATTGTTGCCAATGCGTCTTCGTCACTGCCTTGCAGTTCTGCCAGCATCACGCCAAATTTCACCCCGCCCGCGTAATCCATCTGAGCGCTGATAATGTTGTTGTTGACGTTAAAGCGGCGGGCGGCTTCTGACAGCAAGGGGGCATCAACCGACTGGCCAGTAAATTCCAGACGTAATAGTGGTTGGCGATCGTCCTGACGCTCCGGAGACAGACGCTTGGCGTAGTCATCCGGGATATCCAAATGCAAAGTGGACTGAATAAACTGCTGGGCCAATGGGGTTTTGGGATGAGAGAACACTGCGTTGACGCTGTCTTTTTCAATTAACTGGCCCTGGCTTATCACCGCAACTTGGTCGCAGATGCGTTTCACCACATCCATTTCGTGGGTGATCAACAGAATGGTCAGGCCCAAACGTCGGTTGATGTCTTTCAGCAGTTCAAGGATGGTGCGGGTGGTGGCCGGATCGAGCGCGCTGGTGGCTTCGTCGCACAGCAGCACTTTCGGATTGCTAGCCAGCGCACGGGCGATCGCCACGCGCTGTTTCTGGCCACCAGACAGGTTTGCCGGGTAAGCGTCGTGTTTGTCCGCCAGTCCTACCAATTCGAGCAGTTCGGCAACGCGCTTCTTTATATCTACGCGTGAAGTGTTGTCCAACTCAAGAGGCAACGCAACGTTGCCGAACACCGTACGGGAAGACAGCAAGTTAAAGTGTTGGAAAATCATGCCAATCTGACGGCGCGCGCCTGTCAGTTCACTTTGTGACAGCGAAGTCAGATCTTGTCCATCGACCAGCACCTGGCCGGATGTTGGGCGTTCCAGCATGTTGGCGCAGCGAATAAGTGTGCTTTTACCGGCACCGGAAGCGCCGATAACGCCGTAGATTTGCCCGGCAGGAACGTGAAGAGTTACGTCAGAGAGTGCAGTGATAGCACGCGAACCCTGGTGAAACACTTTGGTGATGTTAGAAAGTTTAATCATATTCTTCTTATTCTAGCGTGGCTGTCCGTGGCTTAATAAAAGTAAACCTTGAAATGGAAGCAGGGTATGGTCAGATGTTAAGGTGTCTAGACGTCTAAGTCAATGTTCAACGCCATTCTCAGTGACCGGTAAAACATGCGATACTGTCGGCGTATTCAGGCTCTCAGGGGTAAACCGGTGACACAACGCGTTCCAGCTATTTTTCTCGATCGTGATGGCACGATTAATGTTGATCATGGGTACGTTCATGAAATTGACCACTTCCAATTTATCGATGGTGTGATTGACGCCTGTCACGAGCTTAAAGAGATGGGCTTTGCGCTGGTTTTGGTCACTAATCAGTCTGGTATCGCGCGCGGCAAGTTCAGCGAAGAACAATTCATGTACCTCACTGAATGGATGGATTGGTCGTTAGCCGATCGTGATGTTGACTTCGATGGCATCTATTTCTGCCCGCACCATCCAGAAGCGCTAATAGAAAAGTACCGTCAAGCATGCGATTGCCGTAAACCACAGCCAGGTATGCTATTACAGGCGCTGCATGAGCTGAACATTGATATGGCTGCTTCTTATATGGTGGGTGATAAGCCGGAAGACATGCAGGCGGCGATGGCGGCTGGTGTTGGCACCAAAGTTTTGGTGCACACCGGCAAGCTGGTAACGGAACAAGGCGATAAACTGGCCGATTGGGTATTAAATAGCCTGGCAGATCTGCCAGAAGCCATCAGAAAACGGATTTAATAGGTGCCGTGAATAATAGTGAGCGTTTAGATAAAAAATGGATATTAAGCCTTGTGATTTTGAATCGGAACCCTATAAGTCGCCCCGACTGGCCCGGTATTTCGGCAGATACGCCGCCGGATCAGCAAGGGAAAAGTCAAAATAATGGCTTGACTCTTCAGAGGGAATGCGTAGTATATGCCACCTCAAGTTTGGCGCCGTGCTGCGGCTGACTTACCGCTCTTTAACAATTTATCAGACAATCTGTGTGGGCACTCCACAAGACAGTATCCCGTCCCTGTTAGGACGAAAAAATATCAAGTCTTGAAGAGTGACTACCTGAAGTAACATTCATGCAGTAAATCTTTGAGCAGCGCTTCACAGGTTGAAGCAT